>VWZI01005073.1:58231-85204 GCA_013396835.1 Psilopogon haemacephalus
TAAGAGTGTCTCTGGCAGCTCTGCTGTCAAGCCTGATTATAGCTTAATCTCATTTCCAAATGCCAAGCCCTGAGGATCGAGAGCTCTCTCTCTCTCCCTCCCTCCCTCCCCCAGCTCCCCACTGACCCAGTTTGCGGAGCGCTGTGCGGCTGGCAGGGGCCGATGCTGCCTGCCACCGGGCAGATGTCTGAGCCAGAGCCGAGCTGCTGCGGCTGCCGCCGAGCAAGGCAATGGGATCGGTTCGGCAGACACAGCCTGGGGTGAGAGGCACAGCTCACGCCGCCTGCTCCGCTCTTCCCTGCCTCGGCTCCTCCTGCGGATGCGGAGAGCTCAGGCAAAGCGAAGGGCTGCAGCCCTCCGTGCCGCCCTCACGTCTGGTCTGGGTGCTCTGGTTGACAGGCTGGAGGGAAGGGAAGGCGTCCAGAGGGACTTGGACAGCCTTGAGAGGTCACAGAATCACAGAATGTCAGGGGCTGGAACGGACCTCCGAAGCTCATCCAAGTCCAAACCCTCCCCCTGCCAGAGCAGGATCACCCAGAGCAGATCACACAGGAACTCATCCAGGTGGGTTTTGAATATCATGGAATCATAGAATCACAGAACATCAGGGGCTGGAAGGGACATCCAAAGCTCATCCAGTCCAAACCACCCCCTGCCAGAGCAGGATCTCCTATACCAGATCACAGAATCAAGCAGACCAGAAGAGACCTCCAGGATCATCGAGTCCAACCTTGCCGTTGGAATGGTCTGCCCAGGAAGGTGGTGGAGTCCCCATGCCTGGAGGTGTTCAAGCAAAGCCTGGATGGGACACTTAGCACCCAGCCCTAACCAATGGCACTAAGCTTGACTGGATGATCCTGGAGATCTCTTCCAACCTGGCTTATTCTACTCTACTCTACTCCATCACCTAAACCCTCTAATTAACTAAACCATGACAACAGGATCACACAGGAACACATCCAGGTGGGTTTCGAACATCTCCAGAAAAGGAGACTCCACAACCCCCCTGGGCAGTCTATTCCAGGGTTCTGTCACCCTCACAGTGGAAAAAAAATCCTCCTCATGTTTAAATGAAACTTCCTATGCCTCAGCTTCCACCATTGCCCTGTGCTGGCATTGGGCATCACCCAGCAGATCCTGGCTCCAGCCTCCTGCCACTCACCTGCACATCTTTGTAAACATTGCTGAGGTCACCTCTCAGGCTCCTCTTCTCCAAGCCCCAAGCCCCAGCTCCCTCAGCTGGTAACAGAGCTGTTCCATTCCCATCATCACCTCTGTGGCTCTGTGCTGGACTCTCTTCCAGCAATTCTATGTCCCTCTTGAACTGGGAGGACCCAGAACTGGACACAGTATTCCAGATGCAGCCTCACCAGGTCAACCTCATGGAGTTCAGCAAGGCCAAGTGCAAGGTCCTGCACCCCAGGAAGGCTGTGTGGCAGGCTGTGGCACTACCAGAGGGCAATGTGCAAGGATACAGTTACCAAACAAGGTCAGGACGATGAAGTAAATGGAGGAGAACATCCCCGAGTGGACACCACCCTGCGACTCGATCCCGTGGTACATCACCGCGTTCCAGTCTTCCCCCGTCAGGATCTGCACAGAGGAATTCAAAGGAGAGAGAGAGTGACTGAAGGGGAAAGAATCAAAGAATCAGTCAGGGTTGGAAGGGACCACAAGGATCAGCCAGTTCCAACCCCCCTGCCGTGCCCAGGGACACCCTACCCTAGAGCAGGCTGCCCACAGCCTCAGAGGGCTGCAGCAGCTCTCCGATAAGGACAGAGTGAAAGAGTTGGAGCTGTTCAGTTTGGAGAAGAGGAGGCTCCCAGGTGACCTTCTTGGGGCCTTCCAGGATCTGAAGGATCCTACAAAAAAGCTGGGGAGGGACTTTTGAGGCTATGAGGGAGTGACAGGACTAGGGGGAATGGAGCAAAGCTGGAGGTGAGGAGATTCAGACTGGACATGAGGAGAAAGTTGTTGAGCATGAGAGTGGTGAGAGGCTGGAATGGGTTGCCCCTGCAGGGAGGTGTTTGAGGCCAGATCCCTGGAGGTGTTTGAGGCCAGATCCCTGGAGGTGTTTGAGGCCAGGCTGGCAGAGACTGTGGGCAGCCTGCTCTAGGGTAGGGTGTCCCTGGGCATGGCAGAGGGGTTGGAACGGGCTGATCCTTGTGGTCCCTTCCAACCCAGACTGCTTCTATGATTCTAGATCAGGCTGAGCAGCCATCCAGCCTGGCCTTACACACCTCCAGGGATGGAGCTTCCACCACCTCTCGCTTGTACATCCAGAGCCTGGCATTTAGCTCACATATACTTTCCTGGGAGACAGGAGCTGGAGCACAGCAGGAGATGCTCTTCTAAGGGACTTTAGCAGAGCGTGGCTCTGCTGCAGCCAGGCTGAGTTCAGTCACAGCTGCCAGCTGGACCCAGCCCAGGCTGGGACTCGCGTGACAGAGCAGCGTGACCCAGCCAGCCCTGCTGAATGGAACAGGCTGCAGAAGACTTTGTTTAAGGCTGCTTGCTTAGCAAAGAGTGTCTGGAGGGGCAGGGGATAAGCAGGGTGTATCTAACTGTATTATGTTTGCTCAACACATCGAATGCATTCCCTGAATGCTGCTGCTCTGCTCGTTAGAGCAGCAACCCAACCAGGCTGCTGGCTTGCCTGAGCCCAGGGAAGAAGCACACTACTATTAAGGGTGGAAAAGACCTCTCAGATCATCAACTCCATCAATCTACCTGACACCTCCGTGGCCAGCAGACCATGTCCCAAAGCACCACATCTATTCTGTTTTTGAGCACCTCCAGGGATGGTGACTGCCACCTTGGGCAGCCTGTTCTGATGCCTGACAGCTCTTGCAGGGAAGAAATTCTTCCTAATGTCCAACCTACACCTCCCCTGAGGAGCTTCAGGCCATTTCCTCTTGTGCTTCCTGGGAGAAGAGGCCAAGAGCAGCCTCACTCCAACCTCCTTTCAGGTAATTGTAGAGAGCAATGAGGTCACAGGCTCACAGGATGTCAGGGGTTAGAAGGGACCCAAAGAGCTCACCCAGTCCAACCCCAGTCCATTCCCCCCAGTCCTATCACTACCTGACATCCTAAAGAGTCCCTCCCCAGCTTTCTTTTAGCCCCCTTCAGATGCTGAAAGGCCACACTAAGGTCACCTGGGAGCCTTCTCCTCTCCAAACTGAACAGCCTCAACTCACTTAGCCTCTTCTCATAGCAGAGCAGCTCCAGCCCTCTGCTCCTCCTCTTGGCCCTTCTCTGGACACTTTCCAGCCCCTTCCTATAGCCCTCTTGTCCCAGTGGCTCCAGAATTGGATTCAGTACTCCAGGAGGGGTCTCAGCAGTGTGGAACAGAGGGGCAGGATCACTTCCCTCACCCTGCTGCCCACTCTGCTCTTGCTGCAGCCCAGGCTCTGGTTGCTCTCTGGGCTGCCAGAGCATACTGACAGCTCAGATTGAGCTCCTCATCCACCATACCTCATAAGAGGAGCTTAGAAGAGAAGGCAAAGCTCATATTGATGAAAGGCTGACATGATATCTGCAGCTCAGGGGAGGAGGGGCAGGACTGGGAGGAGAGGTGCTTGAAATGCCTCTGCAGGGCTGCATGGAGTCAATTCAGTGCCCAGGGCTTTGGCTGGGTTTAATTCACACCTCTGATGTTCTAAACAAATACCACAAAACTAACAGCACTTTCCTTCATCCCACAGCCACTACATCACAGGGGCATTTATCTCAGGAGCAGAAAGGAAACATTTCAGCTCAGTTATCCTCAAGAGACAGCTCCAGTCCCAAAGCCAAGATCGAATCAGCATTCCCAGATGCTTATATCCGGAGCCTGACTGGAGCTGTGTTCCGGGCCCCTGTGACAATACCTTGATGTTTCTTTCAGCCCTTCCTTTGATGCCTGCTGACAAACCATGCAAATATTAATCTCCCACGATTTGCAATATCCTGAGAGGTAAGCACTGAGCACCTCCTGAGCATCTGGAGAGCAGCAATAACCAGATGAAGCTGCTCACCCCGAGGTCATGCAATGCAGTTTCTTTGATTCTCTTGCAATTTTAGTCCAGAAATTGCCATCAATTTCCCCCCATCCCCATCCCTTTTTTTTTTTCCTTCTCCCTCCTTTTTGGGACATGACATTGAAATATGTTCAAACCTTGCTGAAACCTGCAAAAGTTTGAATCCTGAGCCCCACATCAACAGCTTGTGGAGGACCACACTATAATCGTAGATTTTGAGTGCACTGAGCTGGAAGAGACCTCTAAAGGTCGTCTAGTCCAAGCCCCTCTCCAGTCAGCAGTGACATCCCCAAGCTAGATCAGGTTGCTCAGAGTCTCTCAAAGAATACCTGTGATTGGAAATGTCCTTTAAGATCACTAAGTCCAACTCTCCAGGGCCCCTCCTACACCATTCCCTTGAGTATTGTATCTAGATGGCTTTTAAATAGTTCCAAGGATGGAGATTCAAACACTGCCCTGGGCAGCCTGTTCGAGCTTTTGAGAACCCTTTAGGTATGTAAGTTTTTCCTGAGGTCCAGCCTAAACCTTCCCTGGTGTAACTTGAAGCCACTTCCTCTTGTTCTATCAGTTGTGAGAAGAGCCCAGCTCCTGCCTGGCTCTTTTAAGGGAGTTCACAGATCCCATCCTCTGTCATTCCCCTTACCTTACACCTGTACTCTGTATTTTGTTCCCTATCCTCTCTAATTCCCCTTACCTTATACCTGTACCTTGTATTTTGTTCCCTCTCCCCCTATCCTCTGTCATTCCCCTTACCTAAAATACCTTCCTATTTATTGTTAAAGTTCATTTTTTCCTTCCAAATCGAATTAAGCATTTACTGAGCTTTTGAGCTCAGGGGACTGGCTTAAACTACTGCATCCAACCCCCCAGTGTCTCTGTTACGCTGCAACACCCAAACCTGAACTCCCTCAAGCCTCAGACAATCTCCCAGGGACCTGTGAGTGGTAGCTGCACATGGAGCATGGTGCAGCATCCCCAGCCCTGCTGAAACACCTGAAATAACTGCTTTGAGAAGCAGCAGCCAGAGAACAGCTGCAAAATTAGGCTCTTAAATCTGAGCAGTATCTTTGCCAGAGCTACCTCTTCTCCCTGACATCACCACCAACCTGTCCTGGGGCTGATGCCTCATTCTGTGCTCCCCCCTTATCTCCAGCTATTACCCTGCCAAATGCTCCATGATTTCCTTACTGCCTGGAGCTAGCTCAGGGCTCTCTCCTCATTAAATTACAGCCACCACAGCTGGAAATGAAACAGGTCACTCATTGCTCCCTGCCCTGTGCTCCCTGCAGTGTGCAGCCCTGGGCAGAACCTCAGAAGAAAGAAACTTGGACATGCATAAGCTCCAAGCTCAGCACAAAATTGTCTATTTTATCAGCAGATATATTTTTCTCAGAAAAACAAGAAATTCTTTTGTTCTAATTTTCCTTCATTCCATAGCATGCAGCACTAGGACAAGGTTTGAAACTAGAGCAAGGTGGATTTGCATGGTGGGACACTGTGAAGAAGTTCTTCACTAGGAGGCTGGTGAGACACTGGAATAAGTTGCCCAGGATGATGGTGGTGGAGGCCTCATCCCTGGCAAAACTCAAGGTCAGGCTTGATGGGACTCTGAGCAACCTGCCCTAGCTGCAGAAGTCCCTACTGATTGTGGGGGGGTTGGGCTAGGAGACCTTGAAAGGTCTCTTCCAACTCAAACCAGTGACTCTCACAGAGACTACAGGCTGCCTTAGCACATGGAGTAGAGCTGCCTGTGCTGCTTCCTCCTGTGGCTGAAGGAGGGGTGGAAGAGGAAGGTTCAGGCTCTGTTAGTGCCTGACTCCCAAATATTTTCATAAATTTTCAAATCAAGGCAAAATTTTTAGGTGTCTGAGCCTGGCAAGAAAAAGTGCCCCATGGCAGAGGGCTGGAGGCAAGCACCTCCAGAGGTCCCTTCCAACCCAGTGCATCCTATGATTCCATAACTGTTTTTCAGTGATACCTTGATTGGTCATTGGAGCAAACTACATGAGAAGGAAGGACTTCCCTTTCCAAATCCCCTTCCCCTTTCCTAACCCCCTTCCCTTTTCCTAAACTCACTCCCCTTTCCTAAACCCCTTTTCCTTTCCTAACCTCCCACTCCTTTCCTAACCCCTTCCCTTTCCTAAACCACTTCCCCTTTCCTAAATCCTTTCCTAACCCCCTTCTCCTTTCTTAAATCCTTTCTGCTTTTCTAAACCCCTTCCCTTTTCCTAACTCCTTCCCCCTTCCTAAAACCTTTCCTAACCCCCTTCCCCTTTCCTAACCCCCTTCCCCATTCCTAAAACCTTTCCTAACCCCCTTCCCCTTTCCTAAATCCTTTCCTAACTCCCTTCCCCTTTCTTAAACCCCTTCTGCTTTTCTAAACCCCTTCCCTTTTCGTAACCCACTTCCCCCTTCCAATACTGCTTCACCTTTCCTAAAACCTTTCCTAACTCCCTTCCCCTTTCCTAACCCCCTTCCCCTTTCCTAAACCCCAGAGATTTTCAGGGACCTCTTTGCCCCTCCCATAAGCAGCGAGAGACACTCAGAAGTCATTTTCTAATGCTGAGCCAGGACAAGGTGTGGCTTTACCTGGAACACCGTGAGGATGGCAGCAGGGAAGGTATCAAAATTGGTAGTTGGTGTTTCATCTTGGAAGTTGAATCTGGAGAGAAGGAAGAAAGAAAAACAAGAGCAGGAAGGGACAAGCAGCTCCCATGCAGTCTCAGAATCCCCCTGCAACTCAAGTCAGAGAGGAACATTTGTGCCACCTGGCAAAATTCCACCCTGACCCCTAGGAAATCACAGCTGGGTGCAGGGCACCTCAGAGAAGAGGCTTAACAGAACTGTTAGCAGAAACTCAGCTTCATTCCTGGAGAGAATTCTGATGGTTTTGAAATACATTTTCACCCCAAACCAGGAAGAGCAGTCAAAACCTGAAATGATATGGGGGAACAAGCAGCTCTAAGGAGTATTTTTTGCCCTCAAGAGTAAAATAAAAATTGAAATTACCTCTCTGCAGATCGTTTCACTTTAATGTTTTAAAGATAAAATAGTGATTGGTTGGGAAAAAAAAAAAAAAAGAAAAAAATAGAACCCACATCAACCAAACAACAACAAACATTTCCCAATCTGGGCTGGAATTTACATGCTAATATTGTGACATTCCTTGCTGCCAACATTCATCACAACTGGCATTTCCTATTGGGAAAAAATGGGATGCAACAAAACTATGTTTTGTAGCAGAAAAAAAATAATATTCCAAGAATAGGATAGGATAGGATAGGATAGGATAGGATAGGATAGGATAGGATAGGATAGGATAGGATAGGATAGGATAGGATAGGATAGGATAGGATAGGATAGGATAGGATAGGATAGGATAGGATAGGATAGGATAGGATAGGATAGGATAGGATAGGATAGGATAGGATAGGATAGGATAGGANGATGGGATAGAATGGGATGGGATAGGATAGGATAGAATGGGATGGGATGGAATGGGATGGAATAGGATAGAATGGGATGGGATGGAATAGGATAGAATGGGATGGGATGGAATAGGATAGAATGGGATGGGATGGAATAGGATAGAATGGGATGGGATGGAATAGGATAGAATGGGATGGGATGGAATAGGATAGAATGGGATGGGATGGGATAGGATAGGATAGGCCACGTTGGAAGAGTTTCCAAGCTCATCCAGTCCAACCTAGCACCCAGCCCTAGCCAATCAATCAGATCATGGCAGTAAATTCTCCATCCAGTCTTTTCCTGAACACCTCCAGGGATGGGGACTCCACCACCTCCCTGGGCAGCCCATTCCAATGGCAAGGCTGGACTCGATGATCCTAGAGGTCTCCTCCAAACTGCTTGATTCTGTGATCTGGTAGAGGAGATGCTGCTCTGGCAAGGGGTTTTGGACTGGATGAGCTTTGGAGGTCCCTTCCAGCCCCTGACATTGTGTGATTCTGTGACCTCTTTTCTTTAACACCTCCAGGGATGGGGACTCCACAACCTCCCTGGGCAGCCCATTCCAATGGCAAATCACTCTCTCTGGGAAGAACTTCCTCCTAATATCCAGCCTAAACCTCCCCCATATTTTAACTGTGAATAAATCATCAAGCAAATAAATCATCCTGACTCTAGGGAAAAGAATTTGCCTTTCCCCTAAACATCAGGAAAAGTGTTGCCTCCTTCCCCCCAGCTCTGCATCAGAACTCTGGCTGTACCCATGGGGATGTGGAATGACAAACAGGAGCTTTGAATTAGGGGAGCCAGAAAGAAGTCAGCTCCAGCTAAAGCCCCAGGAGCTATTTTCCTCCAAAGCAGAGATCACTTCTCAGCAGTCCAGGACTAATATCTGCACCCACAATGTGAATCCTTCGAGCCCTGCTGCCATCATCTCGTTTTTGGTTTTGGGGTGGTTGCTTCCAGCTTACACCTGAGAGGACAAAGATTCATTACTTACTGTCCTCCAAAGAGTTGCATCCCCAGCAAAGCAAACACCACGATGAACAGGAACAGCAGGAAGAGCAAACTGATGATGGACTTCATGGAGTTCAGCAAGGAGACCACCAGATTCCTCAGGGAATTCCAGTACCTGCAGTGCAGATCAGAGCAGCCAGGAGGTAACATGAGCAAGAGAAAAGCCTTTGCTGGGCAACCAACACAATCTGAGGTCTTAGCAGAGAAGAAGGAAGAGTGGCAAGGGAGATCAACACCAGGGCATCGGAGCTGTACTTTTCTTCTGTTCTGGGGGGTTTTCATGGATTTATTTTAAATGTTGGGGCATGTTTTGTATTTTCCTACAAGTGTGGGGCTAGTGATGCAGATGTCATGTGGTGCTGCCAGTCTGCTGTGAGCAGAGAGGGAGTTGGACTTACTTTGTGACTTTGAAAATCCTCAGCAGCCGAAGCGCTCTCAGCACGCTGATGCCAAAGGAGGTTCCTGGTTTCACTGCAGCCCAGATAACTTCAAATATGCTTCCCACAATGACCTGCAAGAAGAGTTCCACTTCCAATCAGGAAGAAACAAAAACCAAACCCTATTTGAGCTTAATTTGCTGTGGTGCTTCCAGAGAGGCTTAGCACAAGAGCAAGAGTCAGAGCTTGGGGTGTGATTGGTTTACTTATGGAGGCTTTGGCAAAATCAGGAACTGCAGTCCAGATAATTTCAAATATGCTTCCCACAGTGACCTGCAAGAAGAGTTCCATTTCCAATCAGGAAATAAACAAAACCAAACCCTATTTGAGCTTAATTTGTTGTGGTGCTTCCAGAGAGGCTGAGCACAAGAGCAAGAGTCAGAGCTTGGGGTGTGATTGGTTTAATTATGGAGGCTTTGGCAAAATCAGGAACTGCAGCCCAGATAACTTCAAATATGCTTCCCACAATGAGCTGCAAGAAGAGTTCCATTTCCAATCAGAAAAACTATTTGAGCTTAGTTTGTTGTGGTGCTTCCAGACAGGCTGAGCAGCTGGAGTGTGAGGTGAGCAGGAGTGTTAACGGCAAGGCAGGGCAGCAGAGCTCTGCCTGAGGAGCTGAGCAGTGCTGAGAGGCTGAGCAGGGCTTGGGAAGCCCTTTCAGAAGGAGAAGCACAGCACCACTTGCAGCTGCTCTGCAAGAAACCCTGCACCCTAAGCTGCAAGGAAACCATAGTGGGAAAGGCAGATACAGAGCAGCTGCTCACCCAGCTTCTCCCACGAGGGAAAGAAGGAGCTAAAACTTCTCTCCCACAGCCTCTCCTCTTGGGAATCCCTCATGAATCAGCACAAACCTTTCCTTAAGGCCCTCCACATCTTACACTGGTAATTAATTTTCCTGACATCTCCACATGGCCTCCCGGGAGCTTGTTCCACAAGAGACCCCTCTGGACTCTTTCTCCCAGGGCTGATGTTGCTCTGATTTGTTGCTTGACTCTTTGCATTTGGATGGTTTCACCTCCTTGGTTTTGTCAGCCTAAACTGACTTACAGAGCTTTTGTGTGGTCTTTCAGGGTGGGGGTGAAGAAGCTGAATTCATTCTGGGGGCTGAAAGGTGAATGAGGAGGAAGAAATAGAGAGAAGTGAGATCCCTATGGATTCTGTAAAGGGGGAAGAATCATAGAATCAACTAGGGTTGGAAGGGACCACAAGGATCAGCCAGTTCCAACCCCCCTGCCATGCCCAGGGACACCCTACCCTAGAGCAGGCTGCCCACAGCCTCTGCCAGCCTGGCCCCAAACACCTCCCTGCAGGGGCAACCCATTCCAGCCTCTCACCACTCTCATGCTCCACAACTTCCTCCTCACGTCCAGTCTGAATCTCCCCACGTCCAGTTTTGCTCCCTTCCCCCTAGTCCTGTCACTCCCTGATAGCAGACCAACAGCTTTACCTCCTGGGAAAACACTCTGCAAAGCTCCTTACCAGTGCTGCACTCTCCATAGCATGGCACAAAGCAGAGAGACCTGGGGGGTTTATCTCTTGCTTAGTTAAGCTCCTAACTCACCTGTCCTCGACCACCAGGTTCAAGAGCTTAGTGTTGTGGAAGGAGCATCCTGGATACAAGGATGCAGGGAAATTGGCAACCAGCGTGGGGATAAGCTGGGTGCAACTGGGAGTCTGCCTCATACATTGCTGAAGGGACTGCAAACCAATTAATAAAACAGAACAGGATGGAATTGAATATGATAGGATAGAACAGAACAGGATAGGATAGAATAGGATAGAACGGAACGGAACGGAACGGAACGGAACGGAACGGAACGGAACGGAACGGANGAACAGAACAAGTGGAACAGAACAAGTGGAACAGAACAAGTGGAACAGAACAAGTGGAACAGAACAAGTGGAACAGAACAAGTGGAACAGAACAAGTGGAACAGAACAAGTGGAACAGAACAAGTGGAACAGAACAAGTGGAACAGAATAGAACAGAACAAAGTGGAACAGAATAGAACAGAACAAAGTGGAACAGAATAGAACAGAACAAAGTGGAACAGAATAGAACAAAACTGAATAGAATAGAACAGAATCAAATTGAACCAGCCAGTCCAACCTATCACCCAGCCCTATCCGATGACACAGACTTCATCATTGTTTTCTTTTCACAACAATGATCTCATTTCTCTCATTCAAATATTCCAATCAATCTCAAACCAGCCACACCAGAGTTGTCTCCCTCTTAAACACCCAACCTGACCAGCGGGAGAGCTGCACCCTTTGTCACCCAGCTGAACCCTACTCACCCCAAAGTCAAAGCAGTTGAAGGAGGAGTGGAAGTAATTCCTTGGTCCCAGCCCATACATCTTCAAGGACATCTCGGTGAGGAACAGACCCAGAAAAACAAACTCTGCAAAATCTGGAAACAAGGGAAAAAAAGGGATTGAAATTAGTGCATGAGACTTTGGCTGGCAGATGAGATTGTGTGGAATCACAGGGAAACACATCCTGCAAAATCTGGAAACAGAGGGGAAAAGGGATTGAAATTAGTGCACCTTGGCTGGCAGATGCAAGCCAAGGAACGGGACACAAACTCCTCAAAATCTGGAAACAGGATAAAAGGGGATGGAAATCAGTGCACCTTGGCTGGAAGAGGAGTTTCTGTAGGGAACAGACCCAGACAAACCCTGCAAAATCTGGAAACAGGTTAAAAAGGGATTGAAATTATGAATCTTTGAAATTAGTGCACCTTGGCTGGCAGATGAGATTATGTGGGGACTAGACCCAGACAAACAAATATGGCAAATATCTGGAAATAGGAAAAAAAAAAGGGATTGAAATTAGTGCATGAGACTTTGGCTGGCAGATGAGATTGTGTGGGGAACAGATCCAGGGAAACACATCCTGCAAAATCTGGAAATGGGGGGAAAAGGGATTGAAATTAGTGCACCTTGGCTGGCAGATGCAAGCCAAGGAACGGGACACAAACTCCTCAAAATCTGGAAACAGGATAAAAGGGGATGGAAATCAGTGCACCTTGGCTGGAAGAGGAGTTTCTGTAGGGAACAGACCCAGATAAACTTTGCAAAATCTGGAAACAGATTAAAAAGGGATTGAAATTATGATTCTTTGAAATTAGTGCACCTTGGCTGGCAGAATATTTTCTGTAGGGAACAGACCCAGACAAACTCTACAAAATCTGGAAACAGGTTAAAAAGGGATTGAAATTATGAGTCTTTGAAATTAGTGCACCTTGGCTGGCAGAGGACATTGTGTGGGGATTAGACCCAGACAAACAAACCCTGCAAAAATCTGGAAACAAGGGGGAAAAAAAGGGATTGAAATTAGTGCACCTTGGCTGGCAGATGAGATTGTGTGGGGAACAAACCCAGACAGACAAAATCTGCAAAATCTGGAAACAGGGAAAAAAGGGATTAAATTAGTGCACCTTGGCTGGCAGAGGAGTTTCTGTAGGGAACAGACTCAGACAAACTCAGGCTGTCTCCTGCCAGAAGAAAATCCCTTTGCAATAGCAAACGAGACCCCCAGGACAGCTCCACATCATTATTTCTACATGCACACGAGCTGCTTTCAGCCTTCAAGAGCTGTGAAGGAATGTTTGATGCGTGCTGGGAGGAAGGTGGCTGGGAGCATTAAATAACATCCTCATCGTCTCTGCCAAAGGGATGTATCAAAAGAAAGCTCTGGGTCTGATGCTTCTAGAAGGACTCGTTTAACTGCACAGAGAAGGGCTTGCAAATGCAGGCTTGGCAATGCCAAGCACCAAACCAGGTATGGCAGTAGCCCTGTGGAGAGGAACTTGGGGGTGCTGGGGAACAAGAAGCTGAAGATGAGGCAGCAGTGTGCACTTGCAGGGCAGAAAGGCAAGCAGAGGCTGGGCTGCAGCAGGAGCAGTGTGGGCAGCAGGGCCAGGGAGGTGATTCTGCCCTTCTGCTGTGCTCTGCTGAGAGCACACCTGGAGTAGTGCATCCAGTGCTGGAGCCCTTGGGACAAGAGGGATATGGAGATGCTGGAGGTGTGCAGAGAAGGGCCATGAGGATGCTCAGAGGGCTGCAACATCTCTGCTGTGAGCACAGCCTGAAAGAGTTGGGGCTCTACAGGCTGCAGAAGAGGAGGCTCCCAGGGGACCTTCTTGTGGCCTTCCAGGATCTGAAGGGGGCTACAGAAAAGCTGGGGAGGGACTTTTGAGGCTATCAGGCAGTGACAGGACTAGGAGGAATGGAGCAAAGCTGGAGGTGGGGAGATTGAGGCTGGATGTGAGGAGGAAGTTCCTGAGCATGAGAGTGGTGAGAGGCTGGAATGGGTTGCCCCTGCAGGGAGGTGTTTGGGGCCAGATCCCTGGAGGTGTTTTTGGCCAGGCTGGCAGAGGCTGTGGGCAGCCTGCTCTAGGGTAGGGTGTCCCTGGGCATGGCAGGGGGGTTGGGACTGGCTGATCCTTGTGGTCCCTTCCAACCCTGACAGATTCTAGCATTCTACCTACATCAGATGGGCACTTCTGGGAGCAGGGTGGAAGCTTTTGTGTCATCCTCTCTGTGATAAAAATACCTCCACACCCAACTGCAGCCTCCGAGAGCTCATGTTCAGAGGTGTTGTGCCTCCTGTTAGCACACAGCCACATTTATTTTCGTTATGCCTCCCTAACCAGGGAATTAAGGAAGAGCAAACTCTCTCTCTCTCCTCCTCCTGCTTCCCCTATCACAGCCAAATAGGCTGCGGAGCTTTTGATGAGAAAAAAATTTATCACCTGTGATGAAACAAAGGGCAGAAAGAACAGAGCTGCAGACTTGCAAATTGAGTTTTTAGGATTTGAAGCTACAGAAAACACAGCCAGAGGCGTTTTAAGTCACGGGGAGGGGGGGATTTAGATCTGGAGGCCAATAAGCAACAGCAGCAAACCACAAAACAAACACCAAAAGGGCAAATTCCCTCCAGGCTCCCCCCTAAACAAACAAACCAACCAAGCAGCATAAGGTAAACCTCTCCCTCTAGAGAAAAGATGAGGGAAAGAATCAAACTTCAAAGGGTGGAGACTGATCACATCACTCGGTGCAGCACAGAAGGCTCTTCCAGTGCAGATTCATAGAATCATAGAATCAGTCAGGGTTGGAAGGGACCACAAGGATCAGCCAGTTCCAACCCCCCTGCCATGCCCAGGGACACCCTGGAGTTGCCCCTGCAGGGAGGTGTTTGGGGCCAGATCCCTGGAGGTGTTTTTGGCCAGGCTGGCAGAGGCTGTGGGCAGCCTGCTCTAGGGTAGGGTGTCCCTGGGCATGGCAGGGGAGTTGGAACTGACTGATTCTTGTAGTCCCTTCCAACTCTGACTGATTCTATGATTCCAGATGAGCCTGATCTAGGGTAGGATGTCTCTTCCCATGGCAGTGGGATTTGAACTGGCTGATCCTTGTGGTGCCTTCCAACCCTGCCTGATTCTGTGATTTTAGATGAGAAAGGTTTTATTAACACTTCAATGAGGAGCCTGCGAGGGCACTTCTGCCAGCACCTGAGATAGGAAATTAAACACCTAGAGGGTATTAATCATACCCTGGAACCTCCTCTCCTTGAAACCAGAAGACTCTGAAAGGTAAAATGTTCACATTTGAGGACTACTAAGATAAAATATGAGGTCTGCAGGCTTCTCAACCTTCTTCCCCACTAAGAGACAGGCTCCATCCACTGGGACTTGGTGCTCAGGGGAGGACTGGTGGCCACCTGAAGCAGCAGCACTGAAAAGATTCACTAGGAGAAGGATGTCCACACCTGCACCATGCTATGGTTTTCTCTCCTTCCTGACACCAGACAACAGCTCAGTGAGCAAACTGCTGCTTCCAGCAGGAGGGATCCCAGAGCAGGGAGTTCTATCCAGTTACCCTGGCAACCCATCTGACTGCACCAGTGCAGAGAAAGGGGCCAGGTGAACCAGCATCGGGCAGAAAATATGATGCTTGTCAAGAGCAATAACAGAAAACAGAAAATTGTTGAAAACAGCTGCTCAGTGGCACTGGAATTCCTGGCACCCCATTAAAACTGTCGGAAGTGTTGAATGGTAAAGAATGTTGTAATCATTAAATACTGTCCCTGTAAACCAGGAGCTTCAATCAGCTCCCAGGCCAGACCCTCAGCTTCCATTCTGTACCCTAAGTACTTGGAAATCACAGAATGGCTTCAGTTGGGAGAGACTTTAAAGATCATTCAGTTCCAACACCCCTGCCATGGGCAGGGACACCCTCCCACCAGAGCAGATTGCTCAAAACTTCATCCAGCCAGGTATTGAGCACTTCCAGGAATGAGGCACTAACAGCTTCTCTGGACAACCTGTTCCAGTGTCTCACTACTCTCAGAGCAAAGAACTTCATTGTAATATCCAATTTAAATCTACCCTGCTCCAGCTTCAGACCACTGTCCCCTGTCACCACAGGTCCTTCTAAACAGTCCAACCCCAGATCTCCTGTAGCCCCCTTCAGGTACTGCAAAGCTGTTCACAGGCTCACAGGATGTCAGGGGTTGGAAGGAACCCAAAGATATCATCCAGTCCAACCCCCCTGCAGAGCAGGACCATCCAATCTAGCTCAGGGCACACAGCAACACATCCAGACAGGCCTGGAAAGGCTCCAGAGAAGGAGACTCCACAACCTCTCTGGGCAGCCTGTGCCACTGCTCTGGGACCCTTCCACTCAAGAAGTTGCCTCTTGTGTTGAGCTGCAACCTCCTGTGCTGCAGCTTCCATCCATTGTTCCTTGGCCTATGGCAGGGAGCAGTGAGCAGAGCCTGTCCCCCCACCTCCTGACCCCAGCCCTCAGAGATTTATAGACATTGATCCAATCCCCTCTCAATCTTCTCTTCTGCAGACTAAGCAGCCCCAGGTCCCTCAGCCTTTCCTCCTCAGGCAGTGCTGCAGTCCCCTCAGCATCCTTGTAACCCTCTGCTGGACCTTCTCCAGCAGATCTCTGCACCTCTTAAACTGGGGAGCCCAAAACTGAACAAAGATTATCCAGCTCAACCCTCCTGCTACAGTTTGGTACCCACACAATATTTCTCAGGATCACAGCATCCCAGGGGCGTTTGGAATCTCTCCAGAGAAGACTCCACAGCTCCTCTGGGCAGCCTGAACAAGGGCTCCAGCATCCTAGAATCATAGAATCAGTCAGGGTTGGAAGAGACCACAAGGATCAGCCAGTCCCAACCCCCCTGCCATGCCCACAGACACCCTACCCTAGAGCAGGCTGCCCACAGCCTCTGCCAGCCTGGCCAAAAACAACTCCAGGGATGTGGCCCCAAACACCTCCCTGCAGGGGCAACCCATTCCAGCCTCTCACCACTCTCATGCTCAAGAACTTCCTCTTCACGTCCACTCTGAATCTCCCCACCTCCAGCTTTGCTCCATTCCCCCCAGTCCTGTCACTCCCTGACAGCCTAAAAGTCCCTCCCCAGCTTTTTTATAGCCCCCTTCAGATCCTGGAAGGCCACAAGAAGGTCCCCTGGGAGCCTCCTCTTCTCCAGCCTGTACAGCCCCAACTCTTTCAGTCTGTGCTCACAGCAGAGCTGCTGCAGCCCTCTGACCATCCTCGGGGCCCTTCTCTGCACACCTCCAGCATCTCCACATCCCTCTTGTCCCAGGGGCTCCAGAACTGGGGGCACCAAAGGAATTTCTCCTTCGCTTTAAGTGAAACCTCCTGGGTTCTTTCCATGCAGAGAAGGTAAAACTGCTGATGCAAGTGAGGGATAATTAGAGGATCATGTTCCTGCTATTCATCACACCCTGAGAACTCAAAGAATTTCTCATCAGCTCTTTCAACGTGGGCTAAAGAAACCCCAAGCCCCTTCCTTAAAGCTCCTGCAGCTCTTCTCCCAAATGAGCTACAGCCCTGTGGAGCAGCAGGCAGACAAAGCTAATCAGAACAATTCAAGAGCAGCAAAGTTAAAAAGAAAAGACCGAGGGAGGGAAAAAAAAAAATAAATCAATGCAGACCCCGTAGGCTTTTACCAACTGTTCTTTAAGTAAAATTAATTTGTAATGTAATTAAGCTTTTCCCTGGAGGGGACAGGTATAATTGAATTAGAGGTGCCTGGGTAGAGTTTCAGGGTTTGGCAGATCCTCCCAGGCTTTTCCACGCTGCTCTCCAGCTGCTGCGCTGCGCAAAGTTCCTCCTGGGTTTCATTTCCCAGCACCTCCCAGCAAACAACAGAGTGGCAGAATCATCAAGGCTGGAAAAGGCCTCTCAGATCATCCAGTCCAACTCTAACCCAACCACCATGACTGCTGAACTGTAATATCCTGAAGCACAAGAAGGACATGGAACTGTCTGAGCCAGTCCAGAGGGGGCTACAAAGATGCTCAGAGAGCTGCAGCAGCTCTGCTCTGAGGACAGGCTGAGAGAGTTGGGGCTCTGCAGCCTGGAGAAGAGAAGGCTGCCAGAAGACCAGACCTTATAGTAGCCTTCCAGTATCTGAAAGGGGGCCTACAAAAAAGCTGTGGAGGGACTTCTTAGGATACCAGGGAGTGACAGGACTGGGGGGAATAGAGCAAAGTTGAGGTGGGGAGATTCAGACTGGAGGTGAAGAAGAAGTTGTTCAGCATGAGAGTGATGAGAGCCTAGAATGGATTGCCCAGGAAGGTGGTGGGAGCCACATCCCTGGAGGTGTTTTTGGCCAGGCTGGCAGAGGCTGTGGGCAGCCTGCTCTAGGGTAGGATGTCCCTGGGCATGGCAGGGGGGTTGGAACTGACTGATCCTTGTGGTCCCTTCCAACCCTGACTGATTCTATGATTCTACAATTTTGGGGGTTGAAACTGGATGATCCTTGAGGTCCCTTCCAACCCTGACTCTATGATTCTATGATCTTGGGGGTTGGAACTAGATGATCCTTGGGGTCCCTGCCAACCCTGACTGATTCTGTGATTTCTGTTCTCTTAGAGAGGTTACTGCCTAAGGTGCTCCTGGATCTGTGCTTGGAAATCTGAACTGAAAGGACTTCAGGAGCATATCCTGCAATCCCAACTGCTAATTCCTCTGCCCATCTAGCTTATGATTTCCTCTGTTAGGTTTAGGAAATGAATAAGCAAGATTGACTTCTCCATGGAGTCTCTGTCTCTCAGTCGAAGTCTTACACACAAAACCCTGAGCTGACAGAAATTTCTTCTGCACCTCTCATTAAAGCTCCAGTTACCTGCTGGCATTAAATATTTCAGCAAACATGAAGAGGGAGGTTTTTAAAGGCTGAGCAGATAATGTCCCTGACCTTTTAGGTCTATTAAAAGACAGTCACAACCCAGCTTCAGAAGTTTGCTTCCTGACAATAAGCTAAGACTGAAAGATCTGGAGCTGGAAATATTGAAGTATCTAATAGATGTAGAAATCAAGGGGAAAGAGGTAGATAAGTATCTTTAATCACCTAATCCAAAAACATTAATTTAGACTGAAATATTTTGAAGGGGTTGGGTTTGGGTTCTCCCCACCCCCAATATTCTGCTTGCTTGCTTGCTTCAGAACTTCAACTTAGCAAATTCTGCATGAACTGCATCAGAATATTAAGCGCTGAACAAATTTTCTCTTCCTGGCTGCTCTGCAGAGTTTCAAGTGGCCAATTCAGTGGCTCTGTCACAGAATCCCAGTGTGGTGGGGCTGGGAAGGGATCTCTGGGGACCACCCAGTCCAACCCTTCTGCTAAAGCAAGGTCAACCACAGCAGCTTGCCCAGGATCACAATCATCAGGAGGGGTTGGAAGCTCTCCAGAGAAGGAGACTCCACAACATCTCTGGGTAGCTTGTTCCAGGCCTCCAGCACCTTCTCACACCACACAAGTTTCTCCTCCAGTTCAGATGGAACCTCCTGGGTTCCAGTTTGTGCCTGTTTCCCTTTGTCCTGTGGCAGGGCTCCACTGAACTGAGTCTGGCCACATCCTCTTGCCCCTAACTCTTTAGCTCTTGCCGAGCATTGCTCAGATCCCCTCTGGGGCTGCTCTTCCCCAGACTCAACAGCCTCAGGGTTCTCAGCCTTTCCTCCTCAGAGATGCTCCAGGCCTGTTAGCATCTTTGCAGCCTCCACTAAGTTGTCACTTTAACTGGGGAGCCCACAACTGGACCCTGTTCTCCAGAAGTGGCCTCACTAGGACAGAACAGAGGCAGAGGAGAACCTGCCTGGACCTGCTGGCCACAATCTTGTTAATCACAGAATCACAGACACATGCAGGTTGGCAAAGTCCCTCAGGAGCACCAAGTCCAACCTAGAACCCTGCTCTACAAGATTCACCTTAAACCATATTCCCAAGCACCACATCCAAACCACCCTGAAATGCATCCAGGGTTGGTGACTCCACCACCTCCCTGGGCAGCTCATTCTAGTCCCTGACCACTCTCTCCATGAAAAACTTCTAATGTCCAATCTAAACCTCCCCAGCCTCAGCTTGAGGCCATTCCCCCTTGTTCTGTCTCCAGTTCCCTGTGAGCAGAGCCCAGCAGCAGCTTCTCCACAATGTCCCTTCAGGTACCTGTAGACAGCAATGAGCTCTGCCCTCAACCTCCTCTGTTTCACACTAACCATCCTCAGCTTCCTTGGTTGCCCCTCATCAGATTTACTCTCTAGGCCCCTCACCAGCTTTGTTTCCCTCCTCTGGACCCACTCCAGCACCTCTACATCTCTCTTGTATTGCAGTAATGCAGCCCAGAACACCATTTGCCTTCTTTGGGGCCAGATCCCTGGAGGTGTTTTTGGCCAGGCTGGCAGAGGCTGTGGCCAGCCTGCTCTAGGGTAGGGTGTCCCTGGGCATGGCAGGGGGGTTGGAACTGGCTGATCCTTGTGGTCCCTTTCCAACCCTGACTGATTCTAGGATTCTAGATGATCCCGACCTAGGGCAGGGTGTCCCTAGGCATAGCAGGGGGGTTGGAACTGGCTGATCCTTGTGGTCCCTTCAATCCCTGATTGATGCTATGATTCTAGATGAACCTGACCTAGGGTAGGGTGTCCCTGAGCATGGCAGGGGGGCTGGAACTGGCTGATCCTTGTGGTCCCTTCCAACCCTGATTCTATGATTCTTGCTTGTGAGAGCACATTGCTGGCCACCAGGACTCCCAGATCCTTCATTTTGGAGCTGCTTTCCAGCAGGTTCCCCCTCACCTGTACTGCTGTGGGGAGCTGCTCCTGCCCTGGTGCAGGATTCTACACTTGCCCCTGTTGAACTTAACGATGTTCCTCTGCCTTCCACAAGCAACCTCTCATTCAGAAAGGGAAGCTTGCAGTGTCCCACTTTCCCTGGCAGCAAATCAACCCACAACCTTCCTTGAAGAGAACAACATCCCCTGTCCTTCACCTTCCCCATCTCCTTAAAACAGGCTTTGCTGAGGTCGGCGTAACCTCAGCGTAAGGCTGCGACATGCCAAGGCTTTGCTTGCAGGAAGCTGCCTCCATTTATTATTCATCACAGAACAAAAAAAAAAAAAAAAAAAAAAAAAAAACCAAAAAAAAAAAACACCCAACCAATAAAACCTCAAACCCATAAAAATCTGCAATTTAAACCCAAAATATCATCCTTCCACAGCACTTCTGGACTACCTGAAGCCCGAACTGCCAGGTGATGGCAGGAACCCGCCTCAAATATACCTATAATCTTCCCTAGGGTGTGATTTCCATCACAGCTGCACACATTTTCACAGAAGGGCATCCTGACATCTACCCCCCACCTAATCACACACCATGAGCAGGGGAAGCACAAGCAGGAAATAAAAAGAAAAAGGTCTTCTGTAAAGCTGCAGCCCCTTAAAAACATGACAACGACTGCTGCGGATGTCACGAATTGGTCCGCAGGTCGATGGGAGCAGAGAGGAGGTTTTTTGTCTCCCAGGCAGCACTGAGCACTGCACATGCTGCTAGCAGGGAATCCCAGCATTGGGTGGGGTTGGAAGGGACCTCTGGAGGTCATAGAATCATAGAATGGTTTAGGTTGGAAGAGACCTCAAAGCTCAGCCAACTCCATCTCCCCTGCTGCACATGCTGCTAGCAGGGAATCCCAGCATTGGGTGAGGCTAGAAGAGATCTCTGGAGATCATAGAATCATAGAATGGTTTAGGTTGGAAGGGACCTCAAAGATCATCCAGTTCCTACCCCCCACCATAGGCAGGGACACTTCCCACTAGAACAGGTCACTCAAGGCTTCATCCAGCCTGGCCTTGAACACCTCCAGGGAGGGAACAGCCACAACCTCCGTGGGCAACCTGTGCCGGTGTCTCACCACCCTCACTGTGAAGAACTTCCTCCTAACATCCCCTTTAAATCTCCCCTCTGCCAGTTTAAACCCATTCCTCATCATCCTGTCATTGCAAGACATTGTGAACAGTCCTTCTCCAGCCCTCCTGTAGGTCCCCTTCAGATACTGGAAGGTTGCTATAAGGTCTCTTCGAAACCTTCTCTTCTCCAGGCTGAAAAGCCCCAACTCTCTCAGCCTGTCCTCACAACAGAGCTGCTGCAGCCCTCTGAGCAACTTTGTGGCCTCCTCTGGACTCTCTCCAACACTTCTATGTCCTTCTTGTGCTGGGGGCTCCAGAACTGCACACAGTACTCCAGGTGGGGTCTGAGCAGAGTAAAGGGGCAGAATCCCCTCCCTTGCCCTGCTGGCCACAGCTTCTCTTGCTGCAGCCCAGCACACAGTTGCTGTCTGGGCCACATATGCACACTGTCAGCTCATGTTGAGCTTTTCATCCACCCAGACCTCCAGGTCCTTTTCCTCAGGGCTGCTCTCCAGCCACTCACCACCCAGCCTATATTGATCATCCAGCCCAACCCCCCTGCTAAAATAGTGTCACCTGCAGCAGGCTGCCCAGGATCACAGAATCCTGAAGGGAACTCCAAAGCTCATCCAGTCCTACCCTGCTGCCAGAGCAGGATCAATCAGAGCAGATCACACAGGAACACATCCAGGTGGGTTTGGAATATCTCCAGAGAGGGAGGCTCCACAACCACCCTGGGCAGCCTGTGCCAGGGTTCTGTCACCTTCACAGTGAAAAAAAATTCCTCCTGATGTTTCCATGGAACTTCCTATGCATCAGCTTCCACTGTTTCTGTTATTGAGCATCACCCAGCAGAGACTGGCTCCAGCCTCTGGGTACTCACAGCCCTTTTATCTTTAGAAACATGAATGAGGATTGCAATGTCCAGGCAGGTTTGGAACCTCTCCAGAGAAGGAGGAGACTCTACAACTTCTCTTTTTCAACTTTATGTCACTTTTAAACTAAAAATAAAGGAGTTTCAGACTAAATAGGAGAAATATTTGTTTTACTCTGAGGGTGGTGAGCCCCTGGCCCAGGATGCCCAGAGAGGTGGTAGCTGTCCCATCCCTGGAACCATTCCAGATGAAGCTGTTTGGGGCTCTGAGCATCCTGCTCTAGTTGCAGATGTCCCTGCTGAGTGCAGGGGGGTTGGGCTGGATGATCTTTAAAGCTCCCTTCCAACTCGAACCATTCTACGTTTCTATGATCCCAGGGATATCAGAGCAGGCAAAGCTTTAAGTATTTCCACAACAGACATCACCCATGGGTGCAGATTAGCTGCAAGAGTGGGATGAATTCTGCAGCTTCCTGGGCAGGCACTGACTGAGCAGAAGACACTGCCTTTGCCCAAGGACAGAGCCAATCCCTCTCCTTGCCTGCAACCTGCTGCAGAGCAAATTCTCCTGCCACACTGCGAGATTTAACTGTGATGGATGTCAAGTTTCAGATACCATTCAGGAGAACATTCCCACCTCAAACCACTGCCGTCTCCTGCTGGATGTTTTCTGATCTGGATGACTCAGTTACTCTTTGAGTGACTGGATCCACTCATTACAGCACGTTCAGATCCTCCTCTGAGAGAGACACATAAAGGTGAAGACCTCATGGGGATGTGACAGCAGCACTGGGAGTCACCAAGATGATCAGAGGGTTGGAGCAGCTCTGCTATGAGGACAGAGCTGAGTGAGCTGGGAGTGTTAAGTCTGGAGAGGGGGAGGCTCTGGGGGGTCCTAATAGCAGCCTGCCAGTACCTGAAGGGGCTACAGGAAGGCTGCAGAGAAGCTGTGTATAAAGGCCTACAGGGATAGGATGAGGGCAATGGGTTCAAGCTGGAGAAGAGGAGATTGGCATTGGATGTTAGCAACAATTTCTGCACTATGAAGGTGGTGGAACACTGGAACAGGTTGCCCAGGGAGGTGGTTGAGGCCTCTTCGCTGGAGATATTGAAGGTGAGATTCAATGGGGCCCTGGGGGTGAACTGGGCTGGTGGGGATGTCCCTGCTGACTGCAGGGGGATTGGACTGGATGACCTCTAGAGGGTCTGGTGCAGACCATTCTACGATTCTATGATTCCACATTTTTATGATTCCACCATTCTCTCATTTTCTGATTCCACATTTCTACCATTCCACCACTCCACATTTCTATGATTCTCTGACCTCATTAGAAAAAAAAGTGGAGCTCCCAGTACTCACACAGGGCAGTGGTGAGCTTCTCTGGCTGGTCGTAGTGCACCATGGCGACGCAGAGGGTGTTGAGGGCCACCACGCAGAGGACGACCCAGTAGAAGCTCTGAGCCTTCACCATGCGCCGGATGAAGAAGCGGAACATTTTCTCTTTCCTCCTGAAGTAGGATGAGCTCTCATTCTTCCCACTCTTCAGACTGGCACGGGCAAAAGGAGACCCTGGGACAGAAAGAAGAGTCACCACACCACATCCCAGCAGGTGAAAGGCCAGAGGACACTTCCTGGGCACTCAGGCCCTCTGCCAAGCACCAGAAATGCAGCTGAGCAGGAAGCTGGGCATGGTGACTATGGGCTGAGCAAGGGCATCTTGCTTGTAATGACACTGAGAGGGATGAAGGCTGGGGGTTTAGAACTTCATGAGTGAATGCCCAGCTCCACCACCTGATGAAACAGAGCTTCCAACCCTTTGAAGCAATCTGGGTTGCTCCAGTTTAAAAGTTATGGCTTTTGAGATCCTGGTTGACTTCAGAGACAGAGTGCACCAAGCTTAGAAGTATCTCTGCTCGTGGTGCGGAGCACACCCCCTGGGAGCTGGGTAGCAGTTGGTTGCTCCAGTTATGACTTTTGGGATCCTGGCTGACGTTGGGGACAGAACCAAGTGTAGAAGTATCTCTGCCTGTGGTGTGGAGCACACCCTCCGGGAACAGGTAGCATCCCTGGAGGTGTTTTTGGCCAGGCTGGCAGAGGCTGTGGGCAGCCTGCTCTAGGGTAGGGTGTCCCTGGGCATGGCAGGGGGGTTGGAACTGGCTGATCCTCGTGGTCCCTCCCAACCCTGACTGATTCTATGATCCAGGCATGGCAGCAATGTGATCTCCAAGCCTCATGGCTACACAGCAGTGTTGTGCACTCCTGCTGCAAGCTCATCTCCCTCTCCCCAGCAGCAAGCAGGCTCTCTGCTCCAGCTCACATCTCACACCAAAGGCAGAGCTGGCCCTGGCCGAGCTTTGAACCAGCTCCTTGCAGAAAGGCTCAGGCTGCTGCTGTGCTGTTTGTTTGCCAATCCTCCCTTTGGCAATTAAAAAACTCCAAACAACTAAGTCCTTAGTGCTCATCTGTTGCTTGAAGACAACAACAGGAACTAGGGGTTAAGATTTCATGTGCACCACGTTGTGATGCTGTTTGGCAGGTAAAGACCTCTCCGATATTTGAGTCTATGCAATCAGATCCTCAGTCTGGGATATTCAAGCCTGTACAATCAGATTTGCAAGGCAATAACCTGCTGTAGTCTGTTGCCGTTTCCCGCCCCCCTCCCCCCCCCTCCACTGATCTGCCAGAAAAGAAAAGCAGCAGCATTTAAGCTGATCTAAGGCAGAAAACATTCACTGTTTCGCAGCATTTAAGCTGATCTAAGGCAGAAAACATTCACTGCTCCAGCTTTTGTTGTCTGGCAAACCAAAGGGTGACCTGTGCCTGATCCAGCGTGGAGGGTGAGCAGCCAAAAGGAGCTAGCACCTACTGCTGCACACACCCTGAGTGCAGAAAGGCAGGCTGAGAGCTAGGAGGAAAGGAAAAAAAAGTGTGAAGAACGGCTCCAGGCAGCACATTGGGAAGTGTTTGCCACTCCAGGGCTTTCTAATGCAATTAGAAGGCTCCTTGAGGTACTTGTGTTTGAATTAAAGTGCAGCAGATTCGGCCAACGGCCAGCAAGAGACGTGTCAAAGCCTGTGCTGCTCTGGTCTGCATCTTCACTGTGCACTCAGTGATTGTGTTGTTAGCTCTTCCACACTCCTTCTGCTCCCATCAGCAAGGTAGTGGCATGAAAAAGAAAAAAAAATATCCTCCCCAAAAGAACCCTTTTGTCCAAAACATTCTCCCTGCATAATCACCCACGTGCTGGGATTTGTCTGGGTCGTGTTGTGCAGAGCCTGCAGAAGTTTCTGCTTTATAACCATTTCTTCTTTCCTGTCTTCTTCCAATGAATAAAAAAACCAAAAACCACCAAAAAAATCCACACACACAAAAAAATCCCCCCAAAAAACAAATCCACTTTTCCCAAGTGGGTGAACCACTTGCAGAAGATGGAAAGCTCTGCTGTTATCTGATGCTCAGGGGGCTGCAGCATCTCTCCTATGAGGAGAGACTGAAAGAGTTGGGGCTGTTGAGTCTGGAGAAGAGAAGGCTCCAATGTGACCTTGTTGTGGCCTTCCAGGATCTGAAGGAGGCTACAGAAAAGCTGGGGAGGGACATTTTAGGCTATCAGAGATGACAGGACTAGGGGGAATGGAGCAATGCTGGAGGTAGGGAGATTCAGATTAGATGTGAGGAGGAAGTTGTTGAGTATGAGAGTGGTGAGAGGCTGGAATGGGTTGCCCCTGCAGGGAGGTGTTTGAGGCCAGATCCCGAGAGGTGTTTTTGGCCAGGCTGGCAGAGGCTGTGGGCAGCCTAATCTAGGGTAGGGTGTCCCTGGGTATGGCAGGGAGGGGTTGGAACTGGCTGATCCTTGTGGTCCCTTCCAACCCTGACTGATTCTATGCTTCTATTTTCCCTGCCATATGCTCCCCCCAAGACAGTACCCAGCTCTGCAGCAGATTATCCACCAGTCCAGATGCTCCATCATCCGTTGCCACCTGAAAAGGCTCAATTCAAAGATCTGTTTGCATGCTATGGGTGCCCAGAACCTGGAGGGGGACTTGGATGGCAATGCAAAGATCCCATAATTACTGCAACTGGGAACAAGTGTTCCAGAAATGACCACCTCTTGTTCTCCAGGCAGGGATCTGAGCTGCTCACAATAAACCAGCCTGACCCAAAAATGCACAAAAGTGCTGCATTTTTGCCCTCTTTCAGCCACAGAACCTCTCGTGGAAGTGTCATCAGCTGAACCATGAAACCTGGAGCCTGTTCAGCCTGGGGTTGGGAGGTTGTGGCACTTCAGCAGTGGGTGATGGTGTCGGTAAGATTTCCTGCAACCAGGTTGTATTGGGCTGAAGCTAGCTACCCCTGAGCCCAAAAGCCCAATAAATAGTCCGTTCCATTTGGAAGCAAAAAGGTATGAAACTTTAACAATAAATAGGAGGTAAAAGTTTTGTTGTTTTTTTTAAACAGAAGGTGGGAGAAAAGGGGAACCAGAATGCAGGGTTTGGGGGAATGAGGAGAAAAGATATTGACACTGGGGAGAAGGGGAAGAAAGGGAACAAAATGCACAAGGTAGAAATACAACCTGTGGAAGGCAACTGAGTCCAAATGCTGAGATGGACGATTTTGATGTTGGATGAAGGCAGGATGTAGGATTCTGATGCTGAAAAGCAGTTAGCATAAGTTCCAAATAAAAATGGTGGTACTCTCCATGTGTTGGCTGAGGAGCATTTGGTGGTCTGGCAGCAGAGAGAGCAGCGAGGAGTTGCTCAGGCAGTCAGGATGAGAGGAGAAAAGAGAGAGAAGAGAAGATGTCTCCCCTTTTATAGCAAGTCCTTAGCACAAAGTCGGAGGGGACTCACCATGATACCTGGGGGCAGGTCAGACCATCCCCAGGGAGGAGTCAGAAGGGCTCCCAGGTGGGTTTAACCCTTTACACAGGT
>VWZI01005073.1:85233-124603 GCA_013396835.1 Psilopogon haemacephalus
ACTCCTCCCAAGGGTGTAAAGGGTTAAGCCCACCTGGGAGCCTTCTGACTCCTCCCAAGGGTGTAAAGGGTTAAGCCCACCTGGGAGTCTTCTAACTCCTCCCAGGGGGTGGTCTGACCTGCCCCCAGGTATCATGGTGAGCCCCCTCTAACTTCCTGCTAAGGTCTTGCTATAAAAGGGGAGACATCTCTTCTCTCTCAGGTCCTTCCTGCCTGACCAGCTCCTCACTGCCTTGCTGCTGAACACCGGGTGCTTCTCCACCAAACATGTGGAGGAGTAGCACCATTTTCTCTTTGGAACTCTAACTAACTGCAATTCACCATCAAAATCCTGCATCTTACTTCATCCACCATCAAATCATCCACCCCAGCATTTGAACTCAACTCCCATTTCACAGGTTGTATTTTGCTATTGTGTATCTTTTTCCCCTTTATCCTCTAATACCTCTTGTTTTTCCTACCCTGTATTTTTGGTCCCATTTTCTTTAACTCCCATTACCTCCTATTTACTGTTAAAGTTTTATCTCTTTTTCCTTCCAAATCGAATTGAGTATTTATTGAGCTTTTTGAGCTGGAGGGGGGACTAGCCTAAACCCAATAGGTAATTAAGCTAGCCTAAACCCAATCTAGCCTAAACTCAATACACCAAGTCTTCATTTAAAGGCGAGGAAGGGGGAGGAAAAAAAAAATACCCAGCAACTGTAAACTCTTAAAATGTGAACGCCAGATTTCCAAAGAGCATCTGAGGCACTCGTGCTTGCAAGTGAGCATGGACATGTGCTCTCAGATGGACTGTTCGTGCTGCTCCTCTTAGGCATCCAGGATTTGCTGTTTGGTGGGAACTGGGGTGCCAAGACAGCTGTTTGGAAGATGATGAGAACATCTGCTGCTCCAGCAGCAAAACCAAACACAGAGGCAGACAATGGGCACAGGAGGAAGCAACTCCAGCTCACTCCAAAGCAGTCAGGAAGATGTCTCCCCCTGGGCAGCTAAAAGGTTGATGTCCAAAAAAAAGTGCTGCGTGCTCAGAGCCTGCCTGCTGTGATGAAGCTCAGAGCTGCCTCCTGCCTCTCCATTTGGCAGCATCTCAGGAGGGATGAGCTCTGTTAGCTGCAGATCTCTGTAGCCTGCCAGGGTCTTACTCTCCAGGGCTGGATACCAAGCCCATACCATCAATGCTACCCTCTGAAGGATACCCCAGGCCATGCTGAAGGTACGTGGGTTACTGCATGCACACAGCTGTGGATCTCCATATCTATGCCTCCAGAAACATGGAGAAATGCTTCAAGACCTTCTTCTAAAGCAAGACTGAGAATCAAGGCCACTCCCCAGCATTTCCCAGTAACCCTCCACACGGCAAAAGCTGCAAAACTCTACCCTGAGCATCACTGGCAGACATCCTAAGTATCCACTTCCCACAGGAGATGAGGCTTAGCAGGATCATTCCATGTATTTTAGGTTTCATTAGCACAAATGAGCACAGTCCAAGCAGAACCAAGGCACGGCCAGCACAGCATGTGGGGCTCCAGGCTCTCGTTAAGGGTTGCAGCAACATGCAGCAGCTGAGCAGGGCAGCCTGGGGGTGGGGGTGAAGCCACGAAGCCGTTTGCCTGGGGGAGCTGAGTGCCACCGCAGGAGCAGCGATCATTTTCCTTCTTCAAACAGCAGCTCCTGGAGCAAAGGAGCCTCTGGGAGGCAACACAACACGAGCAGCTTTAGGTGGAGATCTGAACCTCGGGAGAATGCCAAGCCAGTACTCACCAACGGAGCAAATGTCTGTGAAATGGTCCTCACCTTCTTCAGCATGAATCAGGTCGTTTTTGCTCTTCTTTATCGCGGCTCGTTTCAACACTGCATGCAAACGAAAGGAGAAAAGGCTCCGTGAGCATGCAGGGGGGATTCTCTCTCCCCCTCCCAGCACTCCTTTCCCAGAGCCAGCTCAGAGCTCTCACGCCAGGGTAAAAGCAGGACCGAGTCGGGCAACCTCGCAGGACCTCTGCGTGCTTTGAGGCCAGGTTTGCTTCTCTCTTTGACCTTCCAGACGGTGAAGGTTTGCCAGGCTGCAGGCTTCAACGCTTCACCTCAGCAGATGCAGGAGGGTGGTGGTGGGGGGGTGAGAGGGGTGTCCCTGCAGCCGCTGGGCCTTTTAGCAGGGTGGAAAGGCTGGGCAGGGTCACGGAGTCTGTCTGAGTCCCGGTGGGTTCTGAGTTGAGTGCTTCTCTCCATTAAGAAACATTAATGGTGCCTGCTGGAACCAGCATTAAGAAGCACAGCATCCGTGGCGCTCCAGCAGAGAGAGATGCCTTAAGGAGCAGAAGCGCCGCGGCGAAAGCAAGCGGCCACACATCGCTGCGGAGGGGCTTAAGGGCATCCCCTGCACACCTCCTGCCCTCTGGGGAGGTCTTTGCAAATGCATTCTTCTGTTCAATATCACCTTTGGTGGGGAAGGCAAACGTTGCCACACCATCGAGGGCTGCAGCATCTCGCATGAAAGGCTCAGAGTTCAGCCCGGAGAAGAGAAGGCTCCAGGGAGACCTTAGAGCAGCTTTCCAGTACCTGAAGGGGGCTACAGGAGAGCTGGGGAGGGACTTTGGAGAAGGGCTTGGAGTGATAGGAGGAGGGGAGATTTAGGCTGCAGGTTGGAAAGAAATTCTTTCCAGTGAGGATTGTGAGACGTTGGAATAGGTTGCCCAGGGAGGTTGTGGGCATCTCCTTCCTGGAGGCAGTCAAAGCCAGGCTGGACTAGTGGAAGGTGTCCCTGACCATGGCATGAGAGTAAGAACTAGAGGATCTTTAAGGTCCTTTCCAATCCAAATCGTTCTATGAATTTGTACTGGTACCAGTCCTGTTTAACATCTTTACCAATGGTCTGGACTAAGAGACCGAGAGCATCCATAGTAAATTTGCAGATGACACCTGCAAATGGTGGCAATGTTGATCAGCTTGAGGCTAGGAGGCTCTGCAGAGGGATCTAGCCAGACTGGATTGATGGGCCAAGACCAATTATATGCATTTTAATAAAGTCAGATGCCAGGTTCTGCACTTTGGCCACATCAGTCCCATGAACACTCACAGAAGTAGCTGGAAGGCTGCTCAGCACACAGGGACCTGGGAGTGGTGAGGGATAATTGGCTGAAGTTAAGCCAGTGTGTGCCCAGGGGGCCAAGAATGCCAATGGCCATTGCCAATGGCATTCTGGTCTGGATCAGCAATAGTGTGAACAACAGGAACAGGGCAGCAATCATCCCCCTGTCATCAGCACTGGTGAGGCCACACCTTGAGTGCTGGGCTCAGTTTTGGGCCCTTCACTCCAAGAAGGACATCGAGGTGCTGGAGGTTGTCCAAAGAAGGGCAGCAAAGCTCATGAAGGGCCTGGAGAAAGAGCTTCTTGGAGAAGCAGCTGAGGAACCTGGGATTGTTCAGCCTGGAGAAAAGGAGGCTGAGGAAAGACTTTCTGACCCTGAAAGGAGGTTGGAGGCAGGTGGGGGTTGGTCCATTCAGTGAAGTACCAAGTGATAGAACAGGAGGAAATGGCCTCAAGTTGCACCAAGAAAGGTTTAGGTTGGGCATTAGGAAGAAATTATTTACGTGAAAGGGTTCTGAAGAATCGGAAGAGGCTTCCCAGGGAGTCCCCACCCATGGAGATGGTTGAGAGTCATGTGGACACTGCTTAGGGATATGGCTTAGTAAAGGAATTGTCAGCGTTGGCTTAATGATCAGACTCAAAGATCTTAAAGAGCAGCTCTGTGACTCTGTACTCGGCAGGGGGACAGAAATGCAGCCTAAGGCTCGGAGAGGTCTGCACTGACGGCCCCGTGCCCGAGGGGTAAATCGGGAACAGCAAGGAGGCTGCTCCCATCACCACCTACCTGCCAAACCTCGAGAACTAGCAGAAGAAAATAGGTAGGTTGAGAACAGTTTTGTCACAGCGTCAAGACACACAGTAACTAAGCACCGTTTGCTCTCAGCAGTAAGACACCCCACGGTGTGGTGATACAGACTGTTCGGTAGGCACACACAGCAAACCCACTCACTCTGCAGCGGCTGCCCTGGGGGTGGGCTCCTACCAGAGGATCCCTTCACCTTGCAGACGTTTCCCTGCCTCACCCGACACAAATTTCCCTGCCACGACAGCAAAACGGATGCGCTCCCTCCTCCGCAGCCGAGGAGAGCGTCACTGCTTTCGTCACCTCCAGGAAACACCCAGAACATCACCCAGGTTTGGAAAGGCTCAGAGAGGAGAGGATGTTCTCAACCTGTGCTAGGGATCCTTTTTTTTTTTTTTTTCCTATTTGCAGATAACCATTTTTTACCCTTTTCTATCCCAACCAAAAGGAGCTCAATCTTCAGTCCTAGCTTTTGGGTCCTTCAAAGTGCATCTATCCCAGTATGCTTCCAGCATGTCCAGGGCCATGCCCAGCATTGGAATTTAACCTGCCTGGGATAGTGAAGGGTTATGACACTCCCTGGCATTTTGAGTTGAGCATCTTCTTCTTTAACTCCTCCTCCAAAACATCCCTGCACGTGCTTAGCTTGTGCCATCTCAGGAGGCACCTTGGATGCAACCTCCTCTCTTCTGGAGGCTAAGAAGGTTTACAACCAGAGATGTAGGCTGCTCCATACCAGCTGGCTTCAAGACTAGGGACACTGATGGACTCCTTTAGCTTACTAACATAGAGGGAGCCTTGGTATACCTGGGCCTGCACTCCATAGCCTGCACCCATCTCTAATTTGCTTACACCACTCAACTTGGTCAGGTATTGGAATCGGTTACCCAAGGAGGTGGTGGAGTCACCACCAACCTGGGTATGTTCCAGAAATGTGTGCAAATGGCACTTCAGGACATGGTTTAATGGCCATGGTGGTGTTGGGTCGATGGTTGGGCTGGATGATCTCAGAGGTCTTTCCAACCAGATGCTCATTTCAGCTGCAGACTGCCAGCCCTGGCTGCACCCAGGCACGGGGTTGATGGTTGGGTTGGATGATCTTAGAGGCCTTTCCAACCAGCTGCAGACTGCCAGCCCTGGTTGCACCCAGACACAGGGTTGATGGTTGGGTTGGATGATCTTAGAGGTCTTTCCAACCAGCTGCTCATTTCAGCTGCAGACTGCCAGCCCTGGCTGCACCCAGGCACTGGGCAGCCTTCCCCGGCGCACGCACCCCCACGCACTCGTACCCACGCACCAAGACTTGCCAAGCACGCCTCAGCCCTGACCTTCTTCAACCCCAACTCTTCCATCCCCGAGCCCTCCTGGAGCCACAGGTCACCACCACGTTGGCCAAGCTGGGCTAGTGGTTGGGCACCTGATGTCCCAAGGAGCCATGTGGCTCGGAGCAAGGTGTTCAAACCACCTGGGGAGCGTCGGCGGTGACCTGGGCTCGGGGGGCTACAGGGAGAGGCCCTGTCCCAGCTAAGCCCCTGGTGATTTGCAGTCCACTCACTGTTGTAGCTGCTGCCGCTGCTAGTCTCTGCCGGCGCCGTGCCGTGCTGGATCGGCCCTTCCGAGGCGGCCCTCCCTGACAGTGGATGGGAGGAGAAAAAAAAAAGAGGAGGGAAAAGGGAGGGGAGGGGAAAGGAGGAGACATGGGAGGACGAAAGACGGTCAGAAAAGGGAGAGGGAAGAATCTTTAACTGAGCTTCGACTGGCTGCCGCATCCTAAGCGCTCACTTGGGCCTGGGGGCACAGGGAGAGGAGTCCCCCTTGGCCTGGCCTCGCCTCCTGCCATCCTGCAGATGCTAAGGGTCACACGTCGGAAAGGTAGCATCACCACACCCTGTTATGTCTTACTGCTTACAAGGAACAGGGGTCTCAGCCTCGTCGCCAAATCCATTTGGAAAGTCTCGGTTTGGAGCCCTGCCTGCTCTCGGCCAATTCGCTTCTCCTCCGGCATCCGCCCTGCAGCCTACCCCCGCCAACACCTGCCGGTGGGCACAGCCAGCCGGGCTGGGCAGAGGCTGGAGGCTGTGCCCGTCACGCTGCGGTCCCACGGGCAGCGCAGAGGGAGCTGCCGACCCCAAGGGCAGCTTCCCCATCCCGGAGCGCTGCGTCACACAACTGCTCATCAGCCACCTGCAACCTCGCAAAGACCCGGTGAGGGAAAACAGGCACTGGGGTTAGCCCCACGGGGGCCAAGAGCATGCAGATCGTGTTCCTCACACCCTCCTGGTGACCACAGAAAGCCCTGGCAGTGTATGGCAGGTCGACCTCTCACGTGGCACCGGAGGAAAACCGCGTAGCAAAAGGACCTACCGTCCAGAGGGGACTTCTCTTCTGCGTTCTTGTCTTCCTCTGCCAGCATCACCTCCTCTGGAAAAGGAAAAAAAGCAAGGTTCAGCCTCTGCATTTACCGCATCTCCGCTCAGAAATCAGCCTGGAGGGGAGGCAGCAGGCATCTCCCCTAGCTGCCACCAGCCATCTCCCTCAGCTGCCACCAGCCATCTCCCCAAGCTGCCACTAGGTAACTCCTCTAGCTGCCACCAGCCGTCTCCCCCAGTTGCCACTAGGTATCTCCCCTAGCTGCCTCCAACCATCTCCCCCAGCTGCCACCAGCCTTGCCTCACTGTATGGGAGGTACCATTGGAGGAAGGTGTGGCTCACAGGCTCACAGCATGTCAGGGGTTGAAAGGAACCCAAAGAGATCACTGAATCCAACCATCCAGCCAGAGCAGGACCACACAATCCAGCTCAGGTCATGCAGGAACACATCCAGACAGGCCTGGAAAGACTCCAGAAAAGGAGACTCCACAACCTCTCTGGGCAGCTTGTGCCAGTGTTCTGGGACCCTCACAGTCAAGAAGTTGCCCCTTGTGTTGAGCTCCCCAGCTCCCTCAGTTGCTCCTCATCAGATTTATTCTCCAGGTTCTTCACCAGCTTCCCCTGCACTTGCTCCAGCTCCTCCACCTTCACACCAAAGAAGCTTCTCCTCCTGTTTAGATGGAGCTTCCTGGGTTTTAGTTTGTGCCTGTTACCCCTTGTCCTGTACCACTGAATAAGATTGTCCCCATCCTCCTAACATCCACTTAGAATAGAATCACAGAATGGTTTAGGTTGGAAGGGACCTCAAAGATCATCTCATTCCAACCCCCCACCATAGTCAGGGACACCTCCCACTAGAACATTGACATCTTCATCGAGAAGATCCCATCTCAGACTTGGCCAAGCTAATCAGCCTCAAGTCCCTCTGCCATTCTTCATGAGAGAGATGTTTAATGTCCCAGTCACCTCCAGAGCCCTCTGCTGTACCATATCCTTGAACTGGGGAGCCCAGAACTGGGCACAATATGGCCACAATATGGTGATGTGGCCTCACCAGTGCAGAGTAGAGAGGGAGGAGAACCTCCCTCCACCTTCTCAACACAATCTTCTTAATGCATCCCAGAACATCATTTGCATTCTTGGGGCAACTGCTGGCTCATGGTGAATTTGTTGTCCACCAGCACTCCCAGGTCTTTATCCACAGAGCTTCATCCCAGCAGGTCAGCCCTCACCTGTAGTACTGCAGAGGTTGTTCCTCCCCAGGGGCAGGTGCCCACCCTTGCCTTTGCTGAACTCCATGAGGGTCACCTCTGCCCAGCCTGCCCAGGGCATGCTGGATGGCAGCACAGCCTGACAAGAGAGCAGCCACCCCTCCCTGCTCTGTGTCACCAGCAAACTTGCTGAAGGTCCACTCTCTCCCTTCCTCCAGGTGGCTGATGAACATACTGAAAAGGATTAGATCCCCCCCCCCAGCACAGACCTCCCAGAACAGGGAGGATAGAATAGGATAGGGTAGGATAGAATAGGAATAGAAATAGGAATATAAATAGGGTAGAATGGGATTAGAATGGGATTAGAATAGGACAGGGCAGAATAGGACAGGGTAGGGTAGAATAGGACAGGGTAGGGTAGGAATAGGAACAAACAGAACAGAACAGAACAGAATCAGCCAGCTTGGAAAAGACCTCCAAGCTCACCCAGTCCAACCTATCACCCAGCCCTATCCAATCAACCAGACCATGGCACTAAGTGCCCCATCCAGTCCTTTCTTGAACACTTCCAGGGACAGTGACTCCACCACCTCCCTGGGCAGCCCATTCCAATGCCAGTCACTCTCTCTGTGCAGAACTTGCACAGAGCAGCTAAAGCAGAGGCTCCTGGGCAGCACCACTTTTCCAGGACCTCCCACTAGACTCTGTGCCACTGACCACAACCATTTGAGCTCCATCCCTCAGCCAGTTTCCAATCCACCCCACTGCCCTTTCATCTAAACCCAGACAGATTTTAGCTCCATCCTGCAAAACTGAGGGATGATCTGAAGCAAATGAGCTATTGAGTTGGCAGCTGGCTGGCTGCACTCTTCCTTGTAGTATTACAAATGACAAGTTCCTTCACATGCTTGACACAGATGTAATTTGGGATCTTACTGAAGCATCTGACACTGTGTTCCTGGTGAATTTTGCTTTGAAGTCCGTTTAAGCCTGCCTAGATGGAAGGCTAACTACAAAACTAAAATGAAATCCAAACAAGCCAGAGGCCAAACATCAAAGTGTGGAGCTGAAACCCCTCTAGAAGAGCACCAGAGAGATCAGCACTACCACACAAGTCTTATATAAACCTCTTTATTAACCATCTGGGAGAGAGAGAGAGAGAATGATATATTAATTAGACCGCAAGTTGAGGAGGCTGAAAATTTCCTATCCAGGTCTGAAACCCAGAGAGGAGAGTGAAACCACAGCATCACAGAATGGTGTGGGTTGGAAGGAACCTCCAAAGCTCATCCAGTCCCACCTCCTCTGCAGTCAGCAGAGGCATCCTCAACTAGACCAGGTTGCCCAGAGCCCTATTGAGCCTCACCTTGAACATCAGAGAATCCCAGAATGTCAGGGGCTGGAAGGGACCTCCAAAGCTCATCCAGTCCAACCCCCTTGCCAGAGCAGCATCACCTAGAGCAGATCACACAGGAACACACCCAGGTGGGTTTTGAATATCTCCAGAGAAGGAGACTCCACGACCCTCCCTGGGCAGTCTGCTCCAGTGCTCTGTCACCCTCACAGAAGGAAAAAAAAATCTTCCTTATGTTTCCATGGAACATCCTATGCCTCATATTCCACCACTGGCCCTTGTGCTGTCATTGGGCATCACTGAACAGAGCCTGGCTCCAGCCTTTTGGCACTCACAACCCTTTCTCCCTGGGCAGCCCATTCCAATGTCAATCACTCTGTGTGCAGAACTTTCTCCTAACATCCAGCCTATACCTCCCCCAGCACAACTGGAGGCTGTGTCCCCTCGTTCTGTTGCTGGTTGCCTGGGAGAAGAGCCCAACCCCACCTGGCTACAACCTCCCTTTAGGTAGTGGTAGACAGCAATGAGGTCACCCCTGGGAAAGAAGCAAAGCTCCAAACTTTGTGCCTGTTCTCTCTGTCATCCTAAGGGAAGAAAGTCAATGGAAACTGAGGAAATTGGTCAGACTGTGGGTTGATATTTCCCTTCCTGTTGTGCATATCTAAATGCAGCACTTCAGCACATCATCTCTGTTATCCTTTTTGCTTTCTTTCCCCAGCCCTTTGTTAAGAGGTCATTTGTGCAGCACATCCTCGATTGAGGCTTCCTGTGTGAAGTGGAACTCTTGCAAGTATTTGCACGTTAAAGTGGTCACTGTTTGAAACACCTTGGTACAGACCCCCTCAAACAGGCATGCTGCTGACTATCAAAGAAGCCACACTGACACCAGCCTGAGCTAGCTTTAGAGAATCCTGGAATGGCTTGGGTTGGAAGGGACCTCACAGATCATCTAATTCTAACCCCTGTGCCATGGGCAGGGACACTTCCCACTAGCCCAGGTTGCTCATAAACTCATTCAGCCTCATCTTAAACACTTCCAGGGATGAGACATCCACTGTTTCTCTGGGCAACCCATTCCAGTGTCTCACCATCCTCATGGTAAAGAGATTATTCTTAAGATCCAAGCTAAATCTGCCCTGCTCTGATTTAAAACTACTGCCCCGGCTTTATTTCAGCTTCAACTGCACTGCTGATAGATCAGACTGGAGATGAGGAGGAAGTTCTTCAGCATGAGAATGATCAAAGATCACATTTGGTGATTCTGTGCTCCACAACCTCCCTGGGCAACCTGTGCCAGTGTCTCACCACCCTCGCTGCAAAGAACTTCCTCCTAACATTCATTTTCAATCTCCCCTCTGACGCTCCAAACCCATTCCTCCTCATCCTGTCATACAAGCCCTTGTCAACAGTCCCTCCCCAACCCTCCTGGAGCCCCCTTCACATCCTGCAAGGCCACTCCAAGGTCTCCTGGCAGCCTTCTCTTCTGCAGGCTGCAGAGCCCCAACTCTCTCAGCCTGTCTTCATAGCAGAGCTGCTGCAGCCCTCTCAGCTGCATCTTGGTGGCCTCCTCTGCACTGGCTCCAACAGTTCCATGTCCTGCTTGTGCTGGGGGCTCCAGAGCTGCACACTGCTGCAGGTGTGCCCAGCAAACAGGAGCTGTACCTCCAGACAAAGAGCCACCCCCACACTAACAGCACACACAATGCTCTGGCCCCAGCTTGGGCACAGCTCCTCATGTGCAATGCTGCACTGAGCTGCTCTGACCATAAATCACGGAACCATTTCGGTTGTTCCAGCCCTCTGATGAGGACAACATTAAAATTAAAGCCATGTTGGCAAGAGGGACATAATGTGCACATGAAGGGGTGAGCTCAGGCACTCAAATCATTTTCTTAGTCCTCAACCAGTGCCAGCTCTCAAGGTCAGATACCTAAGCACTACCACCAACAAGAAAACCTCTTTTACAACTCCAGCAAACACTAAGCATCTGTAAAACAACACAGGGCAAAATCAAGCACCCTGAAGGAGTTTTCCATTCTTCTTACCTTGCATCAAAAAGGAACCAGAAAACAAACAAACAAAATGCTCACTGAGAATACTGGGGTTGAACCCAGGTGATCTTTGAGGTCCCTTCCAACCCTAAACCATTCTATGATTCAATGAAATATCAGAAGCCTGGAAAGGCTTACATGGGAAGAGAGAATTGAGCAGATCAGTTCTGCATGCTTTGGATAGCCAGCCCAAAGGGATGCAGAGCTGGAGCACACTTTGGATAGGCATTCCCAGAGGGATGCAGAGCTGGAGCAGTTTGGATAGGCAGCCACCCCCAGAGGGATGCAGAGCTGGAGCACACTTTGGATAGGCAGCCATTCCCAGAGGGATCAGAGAATGTCAGGGGTTGGAGGGTACCCAAAGAGATCATTGAGTCCAATCCCCCTGCCAGAGCAGCACCAGACAATCTAGCTCAGGGCACACAGGAACACATCCATACAGGCTTGGAAAGGCTCCAGACAAGGCAGCTCCACAACCTCTCTGGGCAGCCTGTGCCACTGCTCTGGGACCCACACAGGCAAGAAGTTGCCTCTTGTGTTGAGCTGCAACCTCCTGTGCTGCAGCTTCCACCCATTGCTCCTTGGCCTATGGCAGGGAGCAGTGAGCAGAGCCTGTTCGCCTCCTCCTGACCCCAGCCCTCAGAGATTTGTAGACATTAATCCAATCCCCTCTCAGTCTTCTCTTCTGCAGACTAAGCAGCCCCAGGTCCCTCAGCCTCTCCTCATCGGGCAGTTCTCCAGTCCCTTCAGCATCCTTGCAGCACTCCCTTGGACCTCTCCAGCAGATCCCTGCCCCTCCTTGAACTGGGATGCAAAGCTGGAGCAGAGTTAGGGCTGTGTGTTCATATCCACGAGGACCAGAGAGGGCCCAGCCAGCACCTGCTGGTTTTGTTGGGCTGGTTGCTGAGCAGGCACACTGAAGTTACTGCCAAAGCTCTGAATTTGGTTAGGCTAAAGAGCTGGGCCAGCTTTCTTTAGTGCTGACATCAAAGCAGTTGTCTTAATACAGCATAATAAAGCCCCCCCCAGGTGACACACAGTGCCCCAAGTCTCCACAGTGGGGAAACTGTTCCCTTTTATGAGTCATTTATAGTTTACTTGCTTCCCACCAGGGCTGCTTTACAAACCTCTCTTGCTCTGATGCTGTAGCCCACTGGAGCATCATTTTGGCGAGCTACAGAGATCTCTTGCCTGCAACTCAGCCCAGCACATATTAACTTTGCTTTAGAACTGGTAGGACTGAACACTGCTCTTCACTGCAAGCCCCGAGCAGCCCCAGCAAGGGCCCAACCACACTTTCCTTTTCCTTTTTATTGGATAGTCAAGTTTGCCCATAAGCTCTCCACCTTGCAGAGTAGCTGACACATACATATTGGCATAACCAGGATGCATTTGCCTCATGTAGCATCCCAGAAAGATTCTGGGGCTGATTTGTTCCCTTGAGTGCTTTTCTGAGAAGCTGAAATGGCTGAGAAGAGTGAAAATAGTGATGGGGAGAAACAACTCTTTGGTCTCAAATAGATTTTTCTGGTGCTTTTCTAGGCAGGTCAGCTTCATTCCTCTATTAACCAGGGAAACTGAGGTCCAATATTAGGTAAAGAATCACAGAACTGTTTGGGTTGGAAGAGACCTTGAAGATCACTGAGTCCAGCTGTCAACTCAATGCTAGGTACCAACTCAACCAATGTTAGGTAAAGGATCACAGAGCTGTTTGGGACCTTGAAGATCACCGAGTCCAGCTGTCAACTCAGTGCTACCAAGTCTGGTGCTAAACCAATGTCCCTAAGCATGTGTCTTAAATCCTTCCCATCACTGCCCTGAGGAGCCTATGCCAGAGCTCGACAACCCTTTTGGGGAAGAAATTGTTCCTCATGCCCAACCTAAACCTCTCTGTGACCTCGGCAGTGCTAAGCACAGGAGGACAATCCCTGCCCCAGTTCTGCTGGTCACAGTCTCATTGATCCAGACCAGGATGCTGCTGATTTTTTTGGCCCCCTGGGCACACACTGGGTCAGATGTGACTCTCCTGACACCAGGCAGGACCAGCAGCAGAACAGTGGCCCTAAAATGTATGAAATCCAGCGTATTCCACAGAGAAATCTAATCTTAGCTGAAAGAGTTTCAATTCAGAGTGTCAGTTTTCTATTCTAGGTTTCACCTGGCATCCAACACAAAGAGAATCTACAGTACATGAGCATGAACCCAATGTCACCTGGGAGTGGGTGCTTCTGTGCTCCACAACCTCCCTGGAGGTGTTCAGGACCAGGTTGGATGAGGCCTTGAGTGACCTGTTCTAGTGGGAAGTGCCCCTGCCTATGGTGGAGGGTTTGGGCTGGATGAGCTTTGAAGTCCCTTCCAAACTAAACCATTCTATGATCCTATGATTCTTAAAAGCATCTGGAACAAGCACTTAGGAACAAGATCTTTACCATGAGGGTGGTGGAATGCTGCAAGAGATTGCCCAGGGAGGTGGTTGGGGTCCCCTCCATGGAGATATTCAAGGTGAGGCTTGACAGGGCTCTGGGGAACCTGATTTAGTTGAGGATGCCCCTGCTGACTGCAGAGGGGACTGGACCTTTGGAGGTCTCTTCCAACCTAAACCATTCTGTGATTCTACATCCTGAGTGCCAGTACTTGGAAGAGATTTTCATGCAGCTCCTGCTGCTTTGCTCCTGCTTTCTGCTCTGCCAGCCTGTCCTTAGGGGCAGTGCTCTTAGGCTGACAGTTGGACTCGATGATCTTAAAGGCCTTTTCCAACCAAAAGAATTCAATGATTTTAAGGGGCTGTGCCCACAGGAGCAGAGTTGTGCACTGAGGCTTGGAGCTGTGCCCTGAGCAGGTCCCCCAAGGAGCATGGGGAAGGTTCTGGACCTTCCCAGAGCCGCATTCTGGGCATAAGTCTTGACAATGTGGCCAGGAAGGAAAAGTCTGGGAGCATTTAAGTGTAAGCTAGGAAGCAGCAGCAGTTTGTATATTGGCTTGAGCTGGTTACTTCCCCCAGCACCATACAGAGTGACAACTGAGTGCCAGTTATATTGACTTGAGTTTTATTCACTGTGACTGCTCCACAGCAACTGCCCTCAATTAGGTGACCACACTTCATGCTGTGGTTCTGCTGGACTCAAGAAAAGGAATCATTCCCTTTCCTTCCCACTTAACAATTTGCCTTCCCATTTGTTTATAGCTTTTGTCCTCCATTAGATCCAAATAAATTACTGTTTTGCTTAGTGGCTGGAGCAGAATGGGCTGTGGTTCTGCCTTGGCATTAGGCCAGGGCAGAGATGGCATCCAGAAGGACCTGGGCAGGCTGCAGAGGTGGGCACAAGCCAATTTCAGGAGGTTCAACAAGGCCAAGTGCAAGGTACTGCAGCTGGCTTGAAGCAACCCCAAGAACAAATCCAGGCTGGGCAGTGCCTGGCTGGAGAGCAGCTCTGAGGAGAGAGACTTGGGGATGCTGGGGATCAAGAAGCTGAAGATGAGGCAGCAGTGTGCACTTGCAGCCCAGAAAGCCAAGCAGAGGCTGGGCTGCAGCAGGAGCAGTGTGGGCAGCAGGGCCAGGGAGGTGATTCTCCCCCTCTGCTGTGCTATGCTGAGAGCCCACCTGGAGTAGTGCATCCAGTTCTGGAGCCCCTGGGACAAGAGGGATGTGGAGATGCTGGAGGTGTGCAGAGAAGGGCCCCGAGGATGCTGAGAGGGCTGCAGCAGCTCTGCTGTGAGCACAGCCTTAAAGAGTTGGGGCTGTGTAGGCTGCAGAAGAGGAGGCTCCCAGGGGACCTTCTTGTGGCCTTCCAGGATCTGAAGGGGGCTACAAAAAAGCTGGGAAGGGACTTTTGAGGCTGTGGAGGACATGGAGGGATGGAGCAAAGCTGGAGGTGGGAAGATTCAGACTGGATATGAGGAGAAAGTTCTTCACCATGAGAGTGGTGAGAGGCTGGAATGAGTTGCCCCTGTAGGGAGGTGTTTGAGGCCAGATCCCTGGACGTGTTTTTGGCCAGGCTGGCAGAGGCTGTGGGCAGCCTGCTCTAGGGTAGGGTGTCCCTGGGCATGGCAGGGGGGCTGGAACTGGCTGATCCTTGTGGTCCTTTCCAACCCTGACTGATTCTATGCTTCTCTTCCATGATTCCTTGTCCTGTGCCATCAGCAGAGTACAGCAGTCACAAAACTCAGTGAACCAGGAGCAGGAGCTCCCTTGGCCTTACCTGCTTTGAAGATCCACTCCAGGTACCCGTTGAGCTCCCTCTCGATCTGCTGCTGCCTGCGGAGCTTGAGGAACGCTCGGCGGTTCTCCACCCGCTCCCGCTCCTTGGCAAACTCCCTGCAGGGACACAAGAGTGAGAAAGGACAGGTCACCAGCGGGCAGGGGGGGAGCACACAGCCCTCCTTTTGTCATCCAGACTGTATCCACCAAGCTTGAGAAGTTGGTGGCAGCAGCAGTCAGAGGAACCCACTGCACACTGCTGTCCAACGAGCTGCTACCGTTGTAGCTCAACTGTTGTAGCTCAGCTGTTGTAGCTCAGCATTTCTCTGGCTCTCTCACCCTGGAAGAGGGATCTAAATGCCATATGCTCACTTTTCTTCTATTCTAGGGCCACACCATGCCCAGCACAATGGGATCCTGACACAACCACATGGTGCCAGTTTTGTGATGTGAATTGTTCTCTGCCACACCTCCATCTCTCTTCGGACCACAGCAGAATTCCTATAGATGTACAATAATCAAATCAACCAGGTTGGAAGAGACCTCCAAGCTCATCCAGTCCAACCTAGCACCCAGCCCTATTCCATCAACTACACCATGGCAGCCACCCCTCAAGCATTATAATAGAATAAGCCAGGTTGGAAGAGACCTCCAAGCTCATCCAGTCCAACCTAGCACCCAGCCCTAACCAATGATACTAAGTGCCCCATCCAGGCTTTGCTTGAACACCTTCAGGGATGGGGACTCCACCACCTCCCTGGGCAGCCCATTCCAATGCCAATCTCTCTCTCTGCAGAACTTCCTCCTAACATCCAGTTTCAATCTCCACTCTGCCAGTTCAAACCCATTCCTCCTCCTCATCCTATCATTCCCAGCCCATGTCAATAGTCCCTCCCCAGCCGTCCTGGAGCCCTCTTCACATCGTGCAAGGCCACTCCAAGGTCTCCTGGAAGCCTTCTCTTCTCCAGGCTTCACAGCCCCAACTCTCTCAGCCTGTCCTCACAGCAGAGCTGCTGCAGCCCTCTCAGCATCTTGGTGGCCTCCTCTGGACTGGCTCCAACACTTGCATGTGCTGCTTGTGCTGGGAGCTCCAGAGCTGCACACAGTGCTGCAGGTGGGAGGTATCCTACTGCCTTGTCTGAAATGATGCTGAGACAACAGTGCAGCCACCACCCTGGCACCCAGGCTAGGCCTTACCCCAGGCTAATTCCCATCACCTCTGTCTGGATTCTGATGTTCCACTCTGGGGATGTCTGTGCTCATCTACCATTTATGGATTTCTGAACCATCCTCTGCCCACCCTAAGACATCTTAACTCGGCTGAGTCCATCAAATCTTCAGCTAAGTGTTGCAAGCTAACCACAGCTCTTGATAAAAATCTCATCTCATGACCTGCTCATTACCCTCAAGTGCTCCTCAAAAGCCAGTAAGGAGCAGGAGATGGGAAGAAGATAGGGAAAGCAGGGGGAAAGTGGCTGCAAGTGCCAGAGGCAGCTTTGCATGCACAGCCTACACTTCACCCTTCCAAGCTGATGCTTTGGATTATTTTGGCAGGACTGCCTGACCCACAGAGAAGAGGCTGCAGGAAGAACTTGGCTCAGCACTGTGACACACAAGTACCAACCACTGATGGGATAGCTGCTGCCAGCTGAAGCCCTTATCCTGATTTTGGCAATGTACCCCAGCCTCCTGCCCCTGTCCCGCCAACCTGACAGCTCAGACCATGAGCAGTGTGGGCAGCAGGGCCAGGGAGGTGATTCTCTACCTCTACTGTGCTCTGCTCAGACCCCACCTGGAGTAGTGCATCCAGTGCTGGAGCCCCTGGGACAAGAGGGATGTGGACATGCTGGAGGTGTGCAGAGAAGGGTTCAGAGGGCTGCAGCACCTCTGCTGTGAGCACAGCCTGAAAGACTTGGGGCTGTGCAGGCTGCAGAAGAGGAGGCTCCCAGGGGACCTTATTGTGGCCTTCCAGGATCTGAAGTGGACCTACAAAAAAGCTGTGGAGGGACTTTTGAGGCTATCAGGGAGTGCCAGGACTAGGGGGAATGGAGCAGAGCTGGAAGTGAGGAGGAAGTTGTTGAGCATGAGAGTGGTGAGAGGCTGGAATGGGTTGCCCCTGCAGGGAAGTGTTTGGGGCCAGATCCCTGGAGGTGTTTTTGGCCAGGCTGGCAGAGGCTGTGGGCAGCCTGCTCTAGGGTAGGGTGTCCCTGGGCATGGCAGGGGGGTTGGAACTGGCTGATCCTTGTGGTCCCTTCCACCTCTGACTGATTCAATGATTCTACCCCATCCTCAAAACAGAGGGAGCTGAAACATAGCTCTGAACCCACAGCTCCTCCTTGGCATTCAGCAGATGGCAGCTGGATCACCTCTTCCCCCCCTCCCCCCCTTCCTGTTTAATATCCTCATTTCTGGTTCAGTGCCTGCTGGTTGGGGCCACAGACCTCCTCTTGGGTTTGTTTTCTGTCTGGATGGGGAAGGAATGAAATCAGACAGCAGAAGGTGACAAGATGCATTTAAATTGCCAGGCGTGGAGGGGCCACGCATCCTGAGCAGGGCTGGGCTGGGCTGCACTGCATGGGACAGGAAGCAAAACCCAGCAGGGAACTTCACCGAGGACCAAGTGGGCAGGAAGGACAGCAGAGGAGGTAGCAGGGCCAAAGGAGAGCTTTCCCTGCAAAGCCTTTTATCCTCTGCCAGATCCTGTCTGGCCTAAGGGAAATAAAAGTTACCTAAAACTTGTCCCTTTAATCTCGACTTTAATCACGTAAGAAAATGATAGAAGCAGAGAACCCTGTGGGTTGGAAGGGACCTCTAAAGCTCATCCAGTCCACTGGCAGCCAGCAGGGACAGCTGCAACTAGAGCAGGTTGCTCAGAGCCACAACCAACCTCACCTGGGATGGTTCCAGGGATGGGGCAGCTCCCACATCTCTGGGCAGCCTGGGATAGGCTCTCACCGCCCTCAGGGTAAAACATTTCTTCCTTTTCTCCAGTCTGAATCTGCCTCTTTTTGTTTCAAACCATCACCTTTTGCCCTATCACAACAGACCCTGCTCAAAAGTCTGTCGCCAGCTTTCTGATCATCTCCTTGAAGCACTGCAAGGCCACCAGAAGGCCTTCCTGGAGCCTTCTCTTCTCCAGTCTCAACACCCACAACTCTCTCAGCCTGGCTTCACAGCAGAGTTCTTCCAGCCCTGCCAGCCCTGCTGTGGCCTCCTCTCACCCTGCTCCAACAGGTCTCTGCCTGTGCTGAGCACTTCAGAGCTGCCCCCAGCACTGCAGGGGGAGTCTGAGCAGAGCAGAGCAGAGCAGAGGGGCACAATCCCCTCCCTGCCCCTGCTGTGTTCATCCCAGGACACAGCTGGGGCTGGGCTGGCAGCACTTGGTGCTGGCTCACATCCAACCTCTCACCCACTAAGTCCTCCTCCTCAGGGCTGCTCTCCAGCCCTTCGTCCCCCAGCCTGTACTGACAGCAAGGATCATCCCGACCCATGTGCAGGACTTTGCACTTGGCCCTGTTAAACTTCACAACGTCCACAAGGCTCCACCTTTCCAGCTTGTCCAGGTCCCTCTGGGTGTAGATGAGATCAAAAGGGAGAAACTGCCAAGCTGCAAACCTCCAGCAGTTGCTGTACAGACCACATCAGCTTTTGCCATGCCAGCAGTGAGGAAGGCTGAGGTTAAAGCCACATGCACCTCCTTTTACCCTGGGGCTGCCAGAGAAGCTGGGAAGGTACCTCCCAGGAGAGGGCACAAACTTGCACCTCTGCTTATCGAAAGCCTTCTGAGTGCCAGCTTCAGGAGATTCAACAAGGCCAAGTGCAAGGTCCTGCAGCTGGGTGGAGGCAACCCCAGGCACAAATCCAGGCTGGGCAGTGCCTGGCTGGAAAGCAGCCCTGAGGAGAGGGACTTGGGGGTGCTGGGGGAGGAGAAGCTGAAGATGAGGCAGCAGTGTGCACTTGCAGCCCAGAAAGCCAAGCAGAGGCTGGGCTGCAGCAGGAGCAGTGTGGGCAGCAGGGCCAGGGAGGTGATTCTGCCCCTCTGCTGTGCTCTGCTGAGAGCCCACCTGGAGCACTGCATCCAGTTCTGGAGCCCCTGGGACAAGAGGAATGTGGAGATGCTGGAGGTGTGCAGATATAGGCCACAAGGATGCCGAGAGGGCTGCAGCACCTCTGCTGTGAGCACAGCCTGAAAGACTTGGGGCTGTGCAGGCTGCAGAAGAGAAAGCTCCCAGGTGACCTTCTTGTGGACTTCCAGGATCTGAAGGGAGCTACAGAAAAGCTGGGGAGGGACTTTTGAGGCTCTGAGGTACTGCCAGGACTAGGGGGAATGGAGCAAAGGTGGAGGTGGGGAGATTGAGGCTGGAGGTGAGGAGGAAGTTGTTGAGCATGAGAGTGGTGAGAGGCTGGAATGGGTTGCCCCTGCAGGGAGGTGTTTGTGGCCAGATCCCTGGAGTTGTTTTTGGCCAGGCTGGCAGAGGCTGTGGGCAGCCTGATCTAGGGTAGGGTGTCCCTGGGCATGGCAGGGGGGTTGGAACTAGATGATCCCTTCCAACCCTGACTGATTCTATGATTCTATGCTCCAGAGCTGTACCAGCTGAAGACTGGAAGGCCTTGATGTATGGTTCTTGCTGCCAGAGGAATCCATCACTTGCTCTATTCTCCTGTCTCTAGGAGACAGGAGAGAGGTTTGATGAAGCTGGAACTTGTCAGCAGCCTCTGGTTGTGCTCATGAAATGTATTAATCCAGGTTCATGTCTCTCATCCCCTACATTCATCACCACTCAGGATATGAAGTATTCCCCATTTGCAGCCACTGGAAAAAGTCCCAGAGCTTCTCTTTGAGAGCTTTTTCAAGACAAGTTCAGAACATACTCACATTAAAAATAAAAAGGGGGGGAGAAAATTATCCCAAAATGCCATATATCAGCTCAAAATATTTCTGCTGAAGTTTTCCTAAATGAAAACACAGAAAGCTTTATGGGTGGAGCACTGCTGAATAAGGAATTGGCTGGATGGTGACAGGCAGAAAGTGGTGATCAAGGGCACAATGTCCACCTGGAGAACAGAGCCAAGTGGCTCCCTCAGGGGCCCCACTGGTGCTGGCACCAGTGCTGTTGGACATCTTTGTCAGTGCCATAGGCTGAAGAATCAGTGCAGCCTCAGCAAGTGTGCAGATGGTACCAAGCTGTGTGGCACAGTCGAGTTGCCAGTGGGCAGGGATCCATCCAGAGGGACCTGGACAGGCTGCAGAGCTGTGCCCAGGACAACCTCATGGCATTCAACGAGGCCAAGTGTAAGGTCCTCCACCTGGCTGGGTGCAATCCCAAGCACAGCTCCAGGCTGGGTGGGAAATGGCTGAGAGCAGCCCTGAGGAACAGGACCTGAGGGTCTGGGGTGATGCATCACTCTCACAGTAAAAAGCTTGCTCCTACCATCCTTGCCTCTCATCAACCACCACAAGTCCCCAGAAGCCCTTCAAAATATTCATCAGTCAGTACTGCCCAGAGAAGGAAAGTTGAAAGTTTGGTGGTCCTACAAGCAGCACAGCAGCAGAAGAGCATTCCTTAGAGGAAGCCAAGCTCTGCCTGGGTAGATGAGGACAATGCATCCTGGTTACAACATGACAGCTGCGAGTAACTGATCCTACAGAGGCAGTGGGAAAAAACAGAGGCCAAAGCAAGGACATTCATCATGGAGAGAAGAGACCTCCAAAGCTCATCTATCCCAGCCCTCTCTGCAGCCAGCAGGGACATCCTCAACTAGATCAGGCTGCCCAGAGCCCTGTCCAGCCTCACCCTCTATATCTCCAGGCATGGAGCCTCAACCATCAACCCAAGCAGCCTGCTCCAGTATTCCATCACTCTCACAGTAAAGAACTTGCTCCTACCATCCGTTCCTCTCATCAACCACCACAAGTGCCTAGAAGCCCTTCAAAATATTCATCAGTCAGCACTGCCCTGAGAAGGAAAGCTGAAAGCTTGGTGGTCCTACGAGCAGCACAGCAGCAGGAGAGCATTCCTTAGAGGAAGCCAAGCTCTGCCTGGGTAGATGAGGACAATGCATCCTGGTTACAACATGACAGCTGTGAGTAACTGATCCTACAGAGGCAGCAGGAACAAACAGAAGCCAGAGCAAGGACATTCATCCTGGGGACCACATGCCACCCAGGCTGTCACATTTTTCTTCTCGAGAGGGGTCGGTGCTTAAGAGTCCCCAGGAAAATGGATGATTGTTGCTTATCACCTCCATGGGTGGCAGGGGAAAATAAATCTCAGTGTGGGACACACAGCAGAACAGCCACTTAGGGGAAAGTCAACAGCCCCCAGCCACGAAAGAGAGGAGCTCAACTCAAGGAGAAACCACTGAGGTCGGCAGGAGATTAGAAGCCAATGAAGTTCTTCAAATCACTTCCTCTGTGGTGGTCTTAAATTCAAAATGACACCACAGCAACCAAAAGGAAAATGGAAACCAACCCAAATCTTCACCTCCCCACCCCAAGTCTCTGATTAACTTTCTCACATGACTGCAGAGAGCTGAGATGGAGAATCACAGAAAACATCAAAGAAGCAGAGAATCAGTCAGGGTTGGAACAGACCTCAAGGATCATCTAGTTCCAATCCCCCTGCCGTGGGCAAGGACACCTCACACCAGATCAGAGAAGGGCCTCAAGGATGCTCAGAGAGCTGCAGCACCTCTCCTATGAGGGCAGACTGAAAGAGTTGGGGTTGTGCAGGCTGGAGAAGAGGAGGCTCCCAGGGGACCTTCTTGTGGCCTTCCAGGATCTGGAGGGGGCTACAAAAAAGCTGGGGAGGGACTTTTTAGGCTATGAGGGAGTGACAGGACTAGGGGAAATGGAGCAAAGCTGGAGGTGGAGAGATTCAGATTGGATGTGAGGAGGAAGTTCTGCACCATGAGAGTGGTGAGAGGCTGGAATGGGTTGCCCCTGCAGGGAGGTGTTTGGGGCCAGATCCCTGCAGATGTTTGCAGCCAGGTTGGCAGAGGCTGTGGGCAGCCTGCTCTAGGGTAGGGTGTCCCTGGGCATGGCAGGGGGGCTGGAACTGGCTGATCCTTGTGGTCCCTTCCAACCTTGACTGATTCTATGATTAGGCTAGCCAGAGCCTCATCCAGCCTGGCCTTAAACACCTCCAGGGATGAGGCTTCCACCACTTCCCTGGGCAACCCATTCCAGGCTCTCAGCACATCCCCTGGTCTTAGGCTCCACAGCATATTCCCAGGCTTGCTGCAAGACTGATTACACCATCAAAGCTCTAAAAGTCAGCTTCTCTGCTTAGAAAGCAGACAGAAAGGCTTCCCACTCCCAGGGAGGAGGCAGAGAGATGATACAGCACCACTGTCATTGCTGCCACTGCTAGTGCTGGTGATTAGTCTTAATAACAGGAGAGGTAATTAGCTCCTCATTCCAAGTGACAACACCTGGCTCCACAGGATCTCATGAAATATTTGGTCTTAAAATGGGAGGATGAGTGTCAGAAAGCATAAGAAAGACATTGAAATGCTGGAGGGGGTACAGGGAAGAGCTATGATGCTGGGGAAGGCTGTGGAGAACAGATCCAGTGAGAAGCAGCTGAGGGAACTGGGGGAGTCTAATCTGGAGAAAAGGAGGCTGAGAGGAATCACAGAATTAACCAGGTTGGAAAAGACCTTTGAGATCATTGAGTCCAACCTATCACCTAGCACCTTCTCATTAACTAAGCCATGGCACTAAGTGCCTCATGCAGCCTCCTCTTAAATACCTCCAGGGATAGGGACTCCACCACCTCCCCAGACAGCCCATTCCAATTGGAACAGGAACACATCCAGGTGGGTTTTGAATATCTCCAGAGAGGGAGACTCCACACCCTCTCTGGGCAGCCTTTTCCAGGGCTCTGTCATCCTCACAGGGAAAAAAAAAATTGTCCTCCTGTTTCCATGGAACTTCCTATGCCTCAGCTTCCACCATTGCCCTTGCACTGGTATTGGGCATCACCCAGCAGAGCCTGGCCCCAGCCTCCTGCCACTCACCTTGACATACTTGTAAACATTACTGAGGTCACCTCTCAGGCTCCTCTTCTCCAAGCTCCAAACCCCAGCTCCCTCAGGCTCTCCTCATAACAAAGCTGTTACATTCCCTTCAACATCTCTGTGGCTCTGTGCTGGTCACTCTCCAGCAGTTCTATGTCCCTCTTGAACTGGAGGGCCCAGAACTTGACACAATACTCCAGATGTGACCTGAACAGGGCAGAGCAGAGGGGCAGGAGAACCTCTCTCGACCTACTAACCACAGCCCTTCTAATGCACCCCAGAACGGCATTGCCCCTCCTGGCCACCAGACCACATTGCTGGCTCACGCTCAACCTCTCATCCACTCAGACCCCCAAATCCTTTTCCCCAACAAGAGAATCCATTTGAAGTTTGCCTTCAACACTGGCTTCATCTCCAGCCCAAGCATGCCAAAGGTGTGAGTAAAGCTGAGCCTGGATGGGCTGTGACACCTGGGGAGATGCATCCTCTGGAGCAGTGCAGCCCTCAGGAATGGAGAGGAGCCAGAGAATTCGAGTGGGTGAGCTGCTGGCAAGGGACCCAGGCAGCACTGCAGATGTTTGACTGAGTTACTCACAGGCCACAATCAGTTCTCCAGGTGGAGAAAAAGAATTGGCCAAGGCAGGAGGCTTTATTTGTAATCTATGTTGCTTGAACGTGGAGCAGCACCCAAGAACAGATCTGATGCTTCTCTGCAGCCTTTTGAGCAGCTCAAGTCACTCAGGAGGAGGGAGAGACAGGCTTGGGGTAGGAGAAGGAAAACAGCAGCTCACCCAGGCAGAGGAGCAGCACAACCTGTGCTGGGAGAGTGTTAATGGTACAGAATGAGTGGTACAGACTCATGTGTTGCTCAGGGGCTGCCTGGGTGAGGATATGCGAAGCATCAAAAACTCCTCTTGGTTTCAGCCCATCCTTTCTACAGCCAGCAAGGAAGGATCCTCAAAAGCAGTTTAGTGCCCATCAGCCACCCAGCTTACAGTAAGTTTGTAAGGGGTAGGAATTCCAATACCTGAAGGGGGCTACAGGACAGCTGGGGAGGAACTTCGGAGGCTGTGAGGGAGTGACAGGACTAGGGGGAATGGAGGAAAGCTGGAGGTGGGGAGATTCAGATTGGATGCGAGGAGGAAGTTGTTGAGTATGAGAGTGGCGAGGCACTGGAATAGGTTGCCCAGAGGGTTAGTTGGGGCCAGATCCCTGGAGGTCATTTTGGCCAGGCTGGCAGAGGTTTTGGGCAGCCTGATCTAGGGTAGAGTTTCCCTGGGCATGCCAGGGCGGTTGGAACTAGATGATCCTTGTGGTCCCTTCCAACCCTGACTGATTCTATGATTCTAAGATGGACAGTAGGAAGTGGAAAGAGGCAGAAGGAGATGCTCACTCTGCTGGATGCTCCCTGCCTGGAGGTGTTCAATGCCAGGTTGGATGAGTTCTAGTGGGAGGTGTCCCTGTCTTCGGCAGTGGGGTTGGAACTGGATGAGCTTTGAGGACCCTTCCAACCTAAACCATTCTATGTTCTAGTGGGAGGTGTCCCTGCCTGTGGCAGAAGAGTTGGAACTAGAGGATCTTTGAGGTCCCTTCCAACCTAAACCATTCTACAATGCTGTGATCTTTGCCACAGTAAGTCCTGGGAAGGCTTCAGGGTGAGCCAAGCTGTGCCTATCCACACTCACAGGCAAAATGCTCAAGTGCAGAGGAAACCTGCAGGCAAACCTAAAAAGAATCTGGTGCCTCTTGACTGGCTGCTTTGAAAGCCTGGATGGCAATGCACACAGGGTGTTGTTAAATGACTGCCTTTAAACACCTCTAAGAATCAGGCCCAGGTTCATCAATCAGCGTAGGCAAAGAGCATTGATCACAAAGTCCAGCTGGAAAGAGAAGAAAAAGCATTGGAAATGCATCTGCTTTGGACCAGGAGAAAAATCTGAGTGAGGTGAAAGAAAGCACATCCCAGAGGCATGGAGAGATCAGACTAGAAAAAAGCTGGAACAAGAAGAAACCAAGCACCTGGAAAGCCATCAGTAAGAAGAATTTCTTTGTGCTGGTGACATTTGGTGCCCCTAAGGTAATGTTCTCTTGCCTGTAAATGTGGTTTGCTGAGCAGCCAGAACTCTTCAGCTTTGCCTTTAAGCAAAGAAAGCCCAGAGGAGGACTGAGATTTTTTCATAGATTCATGGAATGGTTTGGGTTGGAAGGGACCACAAAGATCATCCAGTTCCAAACTCCTTGCCATGGGCAGGGACATCTCCTCAGGTTGCTCAAGGCCTCATCCAACCTGATCTTGAGCACCTCCCCAGAGGAGATATCTACAACCCCCCTGGGCAACCTGATCTAGGGTGTTAGGAAGAAGTTCTTAAGCATGAGCATGGTGAGAGCCTGGAAGGGGTTGCCCAAGGAGGTGGTGGAAGCCTCATCCCTGGAGGTTTTTAAGGCCAGGCTGGATAAGGCTGTGGGCAACCTGTTTGCAGCCAGGCTGGCAGAGGCTGTGGGCAGCCTGCTCTAGGGTAGGGTGTCCCTGGGCATGACAGGGGGTTTGGAACTGGCTGATCCTTGTGTTCCCTTCCAACCCTGACTGATTCTATGATTCTAATATCCACTGCTTAGGGGTGAGGGCTGCCTCAATCAATCCTGCACAGCTAAAGCTGCTTCTGCTTCCTCCTCATTGCTCTAAAGAGGGGGGAAAAAATAGAGCACTCCTCCACCAGCTGACAAGAGATGAAAGCATCACTGAGAGATTGATCTCCCAGCACCCAGCCAGGCTCCACAGTCACTTTTGTCACTGAGCATTACAGGAAGATGCTTCAAATGCAAAGCAGATCTGGGAATCATCTTGTCTTTCTAGAAAGAGAAACAGCACAGGGGTGAAGCCTTCAATGCCTTCTGCCTTCCTTTTGTCCTCCTGTTCAGCTTGTGCTGATTTTACTTTGATTCCAGCTCATCCAGCTGGAAATGCTGCGAGTGCCACAGCTGAGCAAACCCAGCTTTAAGGAGGCAAGCACAAAGAGAGGTGGCAAGGAATTTCAAAGCATCATTTGTCCCTCAGAGCCAGCCTGCTGCAACTGCTGGCTGAAATCCCAGCTCTGTTCATCAAGCTTCCACCCCACAGCCAGAGCAAGGACCCCAGGAAATTCAGATTTAGGTCTCCTGCATCAGTCCCACCTTGCAGGATTTATTTTCTCTTGCAGCTTAATAGAAGGACAAATCACAGAATCATAGAATTGTTTTAGCTGGAAAGGACCTCTGAGATCAACCAGTCCAACCATCAACCCAGCACCAAATTATGTTCCAAAGTGCCATGGCCACAAGTTTCTTGAACACCTCCAGGGATGGGGACTCCACCACCCCCCGGGCAGCCTATTCCACAGAATCACATAATTAAGCAGATTGAGATCATCAAATCCAACCAATCACCTAACACCTTCTAGTTAACTAACCCATGGCATTAAGTGCCTCATGCAGCCTCCTCTTACACACCTTCAGAGATGAGGACTCCACCACCTCCCTGGACAGCCCATTCCACAGCTTATTTCACAGAATCAATCAGATGGAAAAGACCTCCAGGATCATCAAGTCCAGCCTATCACCTAACACCTTCTAATTAACTAACCCATGGCACTGAGTGCCTCATGCAGCCTCTTTTTAAACACCTCCAGGGATGAAGACTCCACCACCTTCCTGGGCAGCCTGTTTCACAGAATCACAGAACTGAGCAGGTTGGAAAAGACTTCCAGGATCACCGAGTCCAACCTATCACCTAACGCCTTCTAATCCACTAACCCATGGCATTAAGTGCCTCATGCAGCCTCCTCTGAAACACTTCCAGGGATGGGGACTCCACCACCTCCCCAAGCAGCCTGTTCCACAGAATCACAGAACTGACCAGGTTGGGAAAGACCTCTGAGATCATCGAATCCAGCCTATCACCTAACCCTTCTAATTAACTAAGCCATGGCACTAAGTGCCTCGTGCAGCCTCCTCTTAAACATCTCCAGGGATGGGGACTCCACTACAACCCCGGACAGCCCATTCCAATGTCAATCTCTCTTGCTGGGAAGAACTTCTGCCTAACATCTAGCCTGAACCTGCCCTGGCACAGCTTGAGGCTGTGTCTTCTTCCGTCCCTGGGTGCCTGGCAGCAGAGCCCAACCCCACCTGGCTACCACCTCCTTTTCAGGTGTCAGTGCCTGACCACTCTAAAGGTAGTCTATCTGTACTAACCAAAACCACACAGGAGCAAAGTATCCACACTCCACAGGACATTTAGCTGGGTGGGGTGAAGTTCATGTGGTAAGCCTTGCTCCTTGACCCCTTCAGCAGGGAGCACAGGAGCTTCTCCCACAGTTCTCGTCTGCAGTGATGGCTTTGCTAAAAAGGCTCATGAGATAAAACTACACATGCAAGAAAAGAGAACATTTCAAGGGTGGGGAGACACTGGCACAGGTTGCCCAGGGAGGTTGTGGCTGCTCCCTCCCTGGAGATGTTCAAGGCCAGGTTGGATGAGGCCTTGGATGGGAGGTTCCCTGCATATGGTGGAACTGGATGAGCCTTTAGGGTCCCTTCCAATCCAAACCATTCTGTGATTTTATGATTATTTCATTTGCCTTGTCTTTCCCCTCCAGCACAGGCTGGGGAAGGACTAAAAGCAAGGAGGAAGCAAGCAGAACTGCATTTTTTTTTTTCTTCGTGATGCAGCTCCTCTGCCACAAATAATTAACAGCAGCCAGAGTCAGATCACAGCAGGTAGCAGTGAGCCTGGAACAAATGTGCAGGGAGAATGAGGGATTGTCTCTGTGAGCAGGGAGAAGGAGGACAGGAGAACTCTTTGCTGTTCTGACAAATTAATCAGGCTGACTCTTCCCCAGCCTCTGTACATCTTGCAGCTTGGAGGTTTTATGATCTCAGCCTCAGGATGGGAAAAGATGTCACGAAAGTCAGCAGAGCAAGACACGGAGACAGAGGCTTCAGGGAGGTGTGGATGGGGCTGTACTGCCTGCACTCAGCACTGGAGAGGCCACATCTTGAATGCTGGCTTCAGTTTTGGGACAAGAGGGATGTGGAGATACTGGAGGTACGCAGAGAAGGGCCCCGAGGATGCTCAGAGGGCTGCAGCACATCTGCTGTGAGCACAGCCTGAAAGAGTTGGGGCTGTGCAGGCTGCAGAAGAGGAGGCTCCCAGGGGACCTTCTTGTGGCCTTCTGAAGGAGCCTACAAAAAAGCTGGGAAGGGACTTTTTAGGCTATCAGGGAGTGCCAGGACTAGGGCGAATGGAGCAAAGCTGGAAGTGGGGAAATTGAGCCTGGAGGTGGGGAGATTGAGCCTGGAGGTGGGGAGGAAGTCGTTGAGCATGAGAGTGGTGAGAGGCTGGAATGGGTTGCCCCTGCAGGGAGGTGTTTGTGGCCAGATCCCTGGAGTTGTTTTTGGCCAGGCTGGCAGAGGCTGTGGTGAGGCTGCTCTAGGGTAGGGTGTCCCTGGGCATGGCAGGGGGGTTGGAACTGACTGATCCTTGTGGTCCCTTCCAACCCTGACTGATTCTATGAAGGCTTCTCTCAACATCTTCATCCCCTAGCCTGAACTAATATCAAAGACTGCTCCAACCCAAGCACAGGACATCACACTTTGCCTTCTTGAACCTCATGAGACTCAAATGCTGTGGTTATACTTCAAGGAGGGGAAATGCAGAACTGCCACTGCAGTACTTCACCATGCTTGGTTGTTGCAGCCAGAGGAGTAAACTCTTTCCTGGCTGCTCTGGAAGCTCCATCAAGCTCCACCATGCATATTTGAGGCTGTTAGAGGCAGCACTGTTCAGACTCGAGTGCCACAGCCTCTCAGTATTCAGATGCATCGCTCCCAACACGCTGCCCTCTCTGGCCAGCTCTTCTGCTGCCTTCACCACCCTCACCCACTCCTGAAAGCCTGCCAAAAGGCACTTAGCCTTGAAACAAGTTCAATCATCTTCCTCCCAGCATCCCATGATAACGTTTATCCTCTTTGCATTGTGTAATCCAAAGCATCAAAACACTCACAGGCGCATGGTGGAGCATCAAGGCAGCTCATTACCAGGCAACATCAATACCCAACACAACACCCAGGCAGGAGGAATCTTCATAATCCCATCAAACCCAGGGAAGAAAGCTGCCAGCAGGGCTGAGAGGAGGCTGAGGGATGGGAGGGGAACAGCAGCAGGAGGAGAATCACAGAATCACAGTATGTCATGGGCTGGAAGGGACCTCCAAAGCTCATCCAGTCCAACCCCCCTGCCAGAGCAGGATCTCCTATAGCAGATCACACAGGAACACATCCAGGCATGTTTGGAATATCTCCAGAGAGGGAGAGTTCACAACCCCCTTGGGCAGCCTGTGCCAGGGTTCTGCCACCCTCACAGGGAAAAAATTCCTCCTCGTATTTAGAATCATGGAATCAGTCAGGGTTGGAAGGGACCACAAGGATCAGCCAGTTCCATGACATGTGGAAAGGGAACAGTGCAGGGTTAGGGGACAGTGCAGGGTTAAGGTTAAGGGACAGTACAGGGAGAGGGGGTTAGGAAACAGTGCAGGGCTAGGGGACAGTGTAGTGTTAGGGGACAGGCAGGGTTAGGGGACAGTGCAGGGTCAGGGACAGTCCAGGAGTAAGATTAGGGAACAGTATAGGGTTAGGGGACACTGCAGGTTTAGTGTTAGGGTCAGGGGCAGTGCAGGGGTAAGGTTAGGGGACAGTGTAGCAGTAGGGGATGGTGCAGGGTTAGAAAACAGCGCAGGGGTAAGGTCAGGGGACAGTGCAGGGTTAGGGGACAGTGCAGGGTCAAGGTTAGGGGACAGTGCAGGGTCATGGTTAGGGTAGAGTGAGATGCATCATCTCATCTCCTGTTTTTCAGCTGCGTCCTCCCACAATTTCCCTTTTGACATCCAAGAGGAGCCAACTCCTTAGTGTCTTACCCTGACAAGACGCCCAGCACCAAGTTGAGCATGAAGAAAGAGCCAATGATGATGAGAGGGATAAAGTAAAGCCAGTTCCAGGTATTTCCTGCAGCATCATTTGTCTGGAAAGAGAGAGAAAGGAAAAGAGAGAACCAAATATTAGTTCGCCTCGGCAGCAAAATGCCAGCAGAAGCTGCAGGGGAGATTGTGCTCAGATTTCCCCAGGGTTGTCCACCACTGATGTATTGGTTGGGTCTGCAATATTCACCAGCAGGGTTGCCAGCAAAAGAGCTGCTGGAGCAAGCTGATTGCTCCATCATGCACACCATCAATTGTCATCAGCTCTGGGGAGAATCACAGAGTCATTAAATCATGCAATGGGTTGGGTTGGAAGGGATTTTAAAGCTCATCCAGTTCCAACCACCCTGCCATGGGCAGGGACACCTCCCATCAGCCCAGCTTTCTCAAGGCCTCATCCAGCCTGGTCTTCAACACTATCTGGGATGAAGCATCCACAGCCTGCCTGGGCAACCTGTGCCAGCGTCTCCCCACCCTCACTGTAAACAATTTCTTCCTCATCTCCACTCTCACTCTCCCCTCTCCCAGCTCAAATCCATTGTCCCTTGTCCTGGCATTCCCAGCCCTTGTTCAAAATCCCTCTCCAGCTATCCTGGAGCCTCTTCAGGTACTGGAAGGCTGCTCTAAGATCTCCCTGGAGCCTTCTCTTTTGCAGGCTGAACAGCCCCAACTCTCCCACCCTGACCCCATAGAAGAGGTTCTGCAGCCCTCCGATCATCATTTTTTCCAGACTGAAGAGAACTCCTCAGCCTGTCCTCATGAAAGGTGCTCCAGCCTCCTGATCAGCTTTTTGCCCTCCTCCAGACCCTCTCCAGCCATTCCATGCCCTTTTGCTGGATGCTCCAGAGCTGGATGCAGTACTGCAGGTGGGGTCTCAGCAGAGCAAAGAGGCAGAATGACCTCCCTTTACTCTGCCCCTGTACTCTATTCTTGAGAGACTCCACCATACCCTGATGCAAGGGATGGAGAAGATCCACATAATGCCAGAGCTCCAGGGCTGACCCTGCTGCAAGGCCAAAACACACTTCTAAGTAACCTACTTCAGCACAGCTTTTCTACACCAGCCTCCTCCTGCCCCCATTCTGACTTCTTGCTTGCTGAGCATCGGTTTGGGATTTCACAGAATCATTAAGCTTGGAAAAGCTTTCTAAGACCATCCTGTCCAACCATGACCCAGCACCACCATGGGCATTAAACCACATCCCCACATGCCATGACTCCTGCAGCAAAGAAAATTATCCTCATCTCCAGCCTAACCCTCCCCTGGCACAATTTCAGGCCAGTTCCTCTCCTTCTATCACCTGAGACTAGGGAGAAGAGCTCAACCCTCACCTGGCTCCAGCCTCCTTTCAGGGAGTTGTAGAGAGCAATGAGGTCTCCCCTCAGCCTCCTCCTCACTACAGATCTTTGCCATTCAGATCACCTGGATGGACTAAGAAGTAAAATGTGCAAAAGAGGTACCAAAGTCCTCCCATCCTATCCCTAGTTACCTGAGAGGAGAGACCAAACCTCACAGGATGTTAGGGGGTGGAAGGGTCCCAAAGACATCATTGAGTCCAACCCACCTGCCAGATAAGGACCTCTCCTCACTCCAACCTCCTCCCAGGGAGTTGTAGCATGCACTGATGTCTCTCCTCAGCCTCCTCTTCTCCAGACCAAGCACACGCAGCCCACCAGGGAGCAGCCACAACCTCCCTGAGTCTGTGCTGCAGCTAAGAAAGAGTGTGGCAGCCTGCCCAGAATCTGTGCCCCTCCAGCCAGCAGGAGAAGACAAGAAGTCTGCAGGAAGAGGAAGCATCTTCAGAGCGACTGGAGCTCCTTGTCTGCTTACTCAGCACTTTGGCCTTCTGTCATCCAAACCCATCCGAGGCTCCCTGAGTAAGCAGCAGGCTGGATTAAAGGGAGGGAAGAGTGGTTTGGGCTGTGACCAAGTGTCTGCATTCCCCAGCCACAAGGGAGCTCTTCAAGAGCTGCTGGGAAGTGAAATGCCACTTGGCCCAGGATGGAGAAAACTCTTCTCTCATGAGTGAAGAAAGCAGCAATTTGAGAATCTAGTGTAGAGTGGAAAGGGAAAAGAAAGGGAAAGGACCTAAAGGCATTCTACTCCTTCTCCTCCACACCATAAGAAAGTGAGTAACAGGAACACAGAGCTCACCTACCTGTCCAACCACCAAGCTTGGCAGAGATCACAGAGAAGTGCCACCAAGTGGCCACGAATGCATGAAGCCCACCTGCCATTGATGCCTTCTACCAAATACCTGCGGTGCTTTTTGGGCCACCACTCCCAACCCTATTTGCAAGTGCAGTTCTGCTTGCAGAAGGGTTCCCAGAAGCACACCCTTGAAGTTTCACCACATGTGCACTTGGTGCCACCTCCAAATGTCTCTGCTTAAGCAGAAGTACATCAATGAATGAGCAAAACCAAAGTATGGGTGGCAGATGTCACAGCATCTCCTACAGGTAATAGGATTTGAAGAAGCATGGAATGGTTTAGATTGCAAGAGACCTCTAAAGGTCATTTTAGATTCAGAGAATCCTAGAATGGGTTGGGTTGGAAGAACACAGAATCAACCAGGTTGGAAGAGAACTCCAAGCTCCTCCAAGTCCAACCTATCACCCAGCCCTAGCCAATGAACCAGACTATGGCACTAAGTGCCCATCCAGGCTTTGCTTGAACACCTCCAGGGATGGCAACTCCAGCACCTCCCTGGACAGCCCATTCCAATGCCAATCACTCTCTCCGGGAAGAACTTCCTCCTAACATCCAGCCAACGCCTCCCCTAGCATAATTCAGAATCATAGAATCAGTCAGGGTTGGAAGGTACCACAAGGATCAGCCAGTTCCAACCCCCCTGCCATGCCCAGGGACACCCTACCCTAGATCAGGCTCACCACAGCCTCTGCCAGCCTGGCCTAAAACACCTCCAGGGATCTGATCCCAAACACCTCCCTGGGCAACCTATTCCAGTGCCTCACCACTCTCATGATGATCAACTTTCTCCTGACCTCCAGTCTGAATCTCCCCACCTCCAGCTTTGCTCCATTCCCCCTAGTCCTGGCACTCCCTGATAGCCAAAAAAGTCCCTCCCCAGCTTTTCTGTAGCCCCCTTCAGATGATGGAAGGCCACAAGAAGGTCACCTGGGATCCTCCTTTTCTCCAGACTGAGACTGTGTCCCCTCATTCTGCTGCTGGTTGCCTTGAGGGGACCTTGAAGATCATCCAATTCCAACCACTCTACCACTTGCAGAGACATCTTCCACTAGACCAGATGCCTCACAGCGTCATCCAACCTGGCCTTAAACACCTTCAGGGCTGGGGCCTCAACCACCTCCTTGGGCAACCCATTCCAGGCTCTCACCACTCTCACGATGTAGAATTCTGTGGCTCATATCTACTTCAATCCTTCCTCAAGGAAGATGCTCCCGAGCAAGCACATGACAGGCATTCCTCCAAATAGCAAACACCTTCAGAAATATCCATGTCAGTTGATCAGTGACTCAGTCAAGAGGAACAGGGACTAGCTAACCCTACCACCAACCACCCCTGCTCGAGGCAAAGCCAACATGTGACATACAGATGGATCTGAATGGGGAAAAAAACCAAAACTAACCAGGCTGGGATGAAGACAGAAACACAGAATCAGTCAGGGTTGGAAGGCACCACAAGGATCAGCCAGTTCCAACTCCCCTGCCATGCCCAGGGACACCCTACCCTAGAGCAGGCTGCCCACAGCCTCTGCCAGCCTGGCCAAAAACACCTCCAGGGATCTGGCCCCAAACATCTCCCTGCAGGGGCAACCCATTCCAGCCTCTCACCACTCTCCTGCTCAGCAACTTCCTCTTCACATCCAATCTGAATCTCCCCACCTCCAGCTTTGCTCCATTCCCCCTAGTCCTGTCACTCCTTCACAGCCTCAAAAGTCCCTCCCCAGCTTTTTTGTAGCCCACTTCAGATATTGAAAGGCCACAAGAAGGTCACCTGGGAGCTTTCTCTTCTCCAGCCTGCACAGCCCCAACTCTTTCAGTCTGTGCTCACAGCAGAGGCGCTGCAGCCCTCTGAGCATCCTCAGGGCCCTTCTCTGGACACCTCCAGCATGTTTAAACTGGCATCTTTAAACTGTCACTACCACAATCTCATATTGCCTGAAACAAGCAAGAAGCCCATTTATTGTCTCTCTTTTTAATTCCAAATAGAATCGAGTATTTATTGATGTGCTGCCCTTACAAATGTCTGCAGGGTGGGTGTCATGAAGGGTTGAGGCTCCTTTCTAATTCTTCTTCTAATGCTGAGAGCCCTGGGGCTGCTTAGTCTGGAGAAGAGAAGGCTGAGAGGGGACCTTATCAAAGCTTACAAATGTCCAAAGGGTGTGTGCCATGAAGGACTGAGGCTCCTTTCCAGTTCTTCTCCAGATGCTGAGAGCCTTGGAGCTGGTTAGTCTTGAGAAGAAAAGGCTGAGAGGGGACCTTATCAATGCCTACAAATGTCCAAAGGGTGGGTGCCATGAAGGGCTGAGGCTCCTTTCAGAGCTGCCCTGTGAGAGGACAAGGGGCAGTGGATAAAAACCTGCACACAGGAAACTCCACCTCAACGTGAGGAGAAGCTTCTTTACTCTCAGGGTGCCCTGGAGCAGGCTTCCCAGACAGGCTGTGGAGTCTCCTTCTCTGGAGACCATCAAGACCCAGCTGGATGCAAGCCTGCATGACCTACCCTAGGGAAGTTGGACTCAATGACCTCTGGAGGTCTCTTCCAACCTCTACCATTCTATGATTCCTCCCCAGTGCACTGGGAAAGGCTGAGCCTGCTCTCCTGAGCTACCAGAGCAAACCCCACAGTTTCAGACTCCCCTTTTGGTGGCCAAGGTGGCAGCCCTCATGCCTCTGACTGCAGCAAACACTGGGGACTCACCATCAACCAGGCAAGGGGGGGGGTGCTGGAAAGCCAATCCACAGGGAAGAGCTGGAGGGAGGGAACAGATGGGAGAAGGGAAACCACATAAACATGCAAAGAGAGTGCAGCAGATCCCCTGCTGCCAAACCAGCCTTTATCATTTATTTATTCATCTGAAGCCCAAACTTGGCCACAGTTCCACAATTGCCTGCCACAGTCACAGCCCTGGAAAATGAAGTGTGCTGAAACACAACTAATTAGCCACCTTCCTCCAAACGTTTGCTTGACTACCTTATGCTCAGGGCAGGGAATCTGTTTGCTCTGCTTCGCAGACACAAGGATCTGAAGCAAGCTAGAAGGGCAAAACATCAGGCAGAAGGGTTGGCAGAAACATCTCTCCCAAGAAAGCCCTCATGGACCTCCAGCATCTTTCCCAGAGCTCCCAAGCAAAGTTGAAGGCACCAGCACTGCCATGCTGAGATACATATGTGGAGGGACCTGGACAGGCTGCAGAGGTGGGCACAATCCAACCTCAGGATGTTCAAGAAGGCCAAGTGCAAGGTCCTGTAGCTGGGCTGAGGCAACTCTAAGCACCAATCCAGGCTGTGCAGTGCCTGGCTGGAGAGCAGCCCTAAGGAGAGGGACTTGGGGGTGCTGGTGAAGGAGAAGCTGAAGATGAGGCAGCAGTGTGCACTTGCAGGGCAGAAAGGCAAGCAGAGGCTGGGCTGCAGCAGGAGCAGTGTGGGCAGCAGGGCCAGGGAGGTGATTCTGCCCCTCTGCTGTGCTCTGCTGAGAGCCCACCTGGAGTAGTGCATCCAGTGCTGGAGCCCCTGGGCCAAGAGGGATGTGGACATGCTGGAGGTGTGCAGAGAAGGGCCCCGAGGATGCTCAGAGGGCTGCAGCAGCTCTGCTGTGAGCACAGCCTGAAAGAGTTGGGGCTGTGCAGGCTGCAGAAGAGGAGGCTCCCAGGGGACCTTCTTGTGGCCTTCCAGGATCTGAAGGGGGCTCCAGAAAAGCTGGGGAGGGACTTTTTAGGGTGTTGGGTAGTGATAGGACTGGAGAGAATGGAGCAAAGCTGGAAATGGGTAGGTTTGGATTTGATTTAGGAAGAAGTTCTTTCCCATGAGCGTGGTGAGACCCTGGAACATGTTGCCCAAGGAGGTGTTTGGGGCCAGATCCCTGGAGGTGTTTTTGGCCAGGCTGGCAGAGGCTGTGGGCAGCCTGATCTAGGGTAAGGTGTCCCTGGGCATGGCAGGGGGGTTGGAACTGGCTGATCCTTGTGCTCCCTTCCAACCCTGACTGATTCTATGATTCTATGGATGTACCAGAGAAAGCAGAAGGGAGTCAAACACCACACAGCAGCATCATCTCATCTTGGAATTTTGGCTCAAAGTTCCTCTTTCTGTCTCCCTGCTCAGTTAGCTTTAAGCACCCAGAAGCTCTCTCCTCCCTTTCATGGAGAACCAATCTCACTGCTGGTGTCCCCAAGCAGTGCCAGCATGGCCACAGCCCTTCAGGGACAGAGATAGTTGAGTGAGTAGTGTCATCTGTGACAAATGCAGGAGCTCAAATGCTGCTGGAGTCCTGCTCCTGTCCCTGGAGGTGTTTAAGGCCAGGCTGGATGAGGTTCTGTCCAGACTAATGTAGGGAAGGGTGTCCCTATCTATGGCAGGGGGGTTGGAACTAGATGATCCTTGTGGTCCCTTCCAACCCTGACTGATTCTATGTTTCTATGCTGGCAGGCAGGAGATGAATGCTCTGAGCTCTTGATGCAGCCAGGGAACAGAGTGTGCTCCAGCAAGGCACAAGGTGGCTGTCCACAACCAAACCTCTTGCAACCTGTCCAACAGCAGACAGGGCCACTGCTAGCACTCACTCTTGCCTCAGACACGGAGCTGTGAGGCCACTGCTTCATTATGGTTACAAGGTGGCAGCTACATCTAATTATTAATTCATTTAATGACATGTTCTGAAACAATCGACTTGAAAGCAGCCAACTGCTGCTTGAGATGTGCTGCTGGGACCAGAAATGCTTTTAGAGCAGCTGTCAGCTTTTCTTCCCTGCAGTTCTGACCACGGCTCCTGTTCCCAAGGCGTGCAGGCAGGCAGAGCCCTTGTGCCTGGCTGCCCGGAGGTGACAAACTGCTGCCCAGGAAAGTGGTAGGGTCCCCATGCCTGAAAGTGTTCAAAACATCTGGGACACTTTGGGACATGGTTTAGTGGCCATGGTGATGCTGGCTGGAGGGTTGGACTTGGGAAAGCCCTCTAAGAGCATCCAGTCTAACCATCGACCTACCACTGTGGCCATTAAACCCTGTCCCTAAGTGCCACATTTCTTGGACACCTCCAAGGATAGTGATTCCTTGTTCCAATCCATGACCACTCTTGCAGCAAAGAAATTTTTTCCTCATCTCCAACCTAAACCTCTCCTGGCACAATTTCAGGCCAATTCCTCATACTAGACAGAAGACACCAAACCTCCTTTCAGGGAGCTGAAGACAGCAGGGAGGTCTCCTCTCAACCTCCTTCTCTCCAGGCTGAACATGCCCAGCTACCTCAGCTGCTCCTCACCAGCCCTGCTCTCCAGACCCTTCCCCAGCTTTGTTGCCCTTCTCTGGACTCACTCCAGCCCCTCGATGTCCATTCTGGAGTGAGTGGCTCAAAACTGACCCCAAGATTCAAAGTGCAGCCTCACCAGGATGGTCACAAAGCCTCTGACTCAACAGAATGTCTGATGAGTGGCTTTGATCACCCATGTGTAAGTCAGGCTACACTTAGAGTGAATCCACTGCTCTCTTGGTGTTTGTTCCTATACTGCAAAGCCAACCAACAAGGTTTAAGGTATCTTCTCACTGAACAGCCAAAGATGTCCCCAGATGTATGCCACAAATTGTAAGGAGGGGGAAACAGAATCACAGAATGACAGAACTGTTCAGGACAGAACAGATCTCTAAAATCAAGCCCAAGCACTGACACAGCATTGCCAGATCACCACTAAGCATCTCCCTCAGCACTTCATCTATAAAGATTTCCAATCCCTTCAGGGATGGTAACTCCTCCACAAGCCTGTTGCAAGGCTTGACAACCTTTTTGGGGAAGAAACTATTCCTCCTGTCCAATCTGACCAACTTGAGGTCATTTCCTCTCATTCTATTGCAATTTCCCAGAAGAGACCAACCCCCACCTGGCTCCAACTTCCTTCCAGGAAGCTTTAGAGAGCCAGGAGACCCCCTCCTAGGCCTCCTTTCCTCCAGGCTGAACACCCCCAGCTCCCTCAGCTGCTCCTCACCAGCCCTGCTCTCCAGACCCTTCCCTGGATTCACTCCAGCCCCTCAATGTCCATTCTGGAGCGAGCAGCTCAAAACTGACCCCAGGATTGAAAGTGCAGCCTCACAACAGAGGTCACAAAGCCTCTGATACAACAGGATGCCTGATGAGTGGTATTGATCACTTACTGATCAGGAGCACTGTTCCTGGACTGAAGGAATAGCAAAGGCTGAGGTCTGCCTTCAGCCTAACCAACCCCAATTCCCCCAAGCTGCTCCACCCCAGCCCTGTTCTCCAGACCTTGCAATCGTTAGCCCAACCTTAGAGTTCTTTTCTAACCTTACTGATTCTCTGAGTTTCTTGTGTTGCTGGAGCTCCTTGCTGCTGCTGCAAGCCCAGCAGCAGCTCTGCTCCAGCCAGCTCCAATCCCATCCTGATAAGACGAGAGCAAAGCCCTGCCTGCTGCTCCAGCATCCCTCTCCCAGCCTAGCAGCACATTTCCACTTCTCCTGGGACTCTGCCTACTTTCACAGCTGGGCGTTCCCTGCAGCCTGCCAGCCTCACGGCCAAATCCCACAGGCTGCCGACTTCAAACGGGGCTGATCAAAGGGAGCAGGAGCTGCTCTGGGGAGGGGAAAGGAGCATCTCAATACTCTGCAGCAGTGGGGAGTTACTCTGCAGAAAAAAAAAAAAAAAAAAAACACCCACCAACCCCCCAGGCACGGGNAGCAGCCCCCAAGGAAGGGAAGCTTCTGCAGCTCTGGCAGGGTTGCTTGCTCATGGTTTGCAATCAGCGAGGAGATCCCAAAATAACAAACACACAATTAAAGGGAATTTGGTTTACACACAGCCTTGTGGAAAGGCAAGTTGCTGGCTCTGCTCAACAGGTGGAAAAATCTCAGGGTCTGGGACACTTACAGACTGCAAGTCAAGCACAGAATAATCCCCCAAGGGAGGTGATTGTCCCCCTCTACTCTGCTCTGCTGAGAGCCCACATGGAGTAGTGCATCCAGTTCTGGAGCCCCTGGGACAGGAGGAACGTAGAGATGCTGGAGGTGTGCAGAGAAGGGCCCCGAGGATGCTGAGAGGGCTGCAGCAGCTCTGCTGTGAGCACAG
>VWZI01005073.1:124731-153352 GCA_013396835.1 Psilopogon haemacephalus
GGGTGATAAGTTGGACTGGATGAGCTTGGAGGTCTCTTCCAACCTGGCTTAATCTATTCTGTTCTATTCTATTCTACTCTACTCTATTCTTATTCTTCCAGCCAAGAAAAGCCTGGATGAAGCACTTAGTGCCATTGGGTAGGGCTGGGTGATAGGTTGGACTGGATGATCTTGGAGTTCTCTTCCAACCTGGCTTAATCTATTCTGTTCTATTCTATTCTACTCTACTCTATTCTTATTCTTCCAGCCAAGAAAAGCCTGGATGAAGCACTTAGTGCCATTGGGTAGGGCTGGGTGATAGGTTGGACTGGATGATCTTGGAGTTCTCTTCCAACCTGGCTTAATCTATTCTGTTCTATTCTATTCTACTCTACTCTATTCTTATTCTTCCAGCCACTTTTGACAGGACAAACAACCCTGAAACAATGGCCCCAGATGTCCAGGGGAGAAACTCTGCCACCACTTTGCTGGGCACATCGTCCATCAATGTGAAAACCAAGCAATTAAGGGGCTAACAGCTCAGCCTTTGGAAGTGTTTCCAGAGTGGGGTTCAATAAAGAAGGGACCTAATTGGACAGACCCAGCCAGAGCTGAAAGCCCACAGACCATTAGCTCCTCGCTACCGTTTTTAATCAAATTGTAGAGTACACCTTGAGTTTACTCAGTTTAATCTAATCAATGGCAGAGCCTGACTTATTTGGGGCAATTAAAGTGTAATCTGCTCTTAGATAAGTGCTTTTGCATTGAGGGAACCTCTCAGCTGTCTTCAAGAGATGAACTCCAGCCACCCCTCCTCTGATTTTCCTCCATTCACTCCTCCCTGCTCCTGTTAATTAGCCACGCTGCTCCTGGGTGATTCATTTCTGTCTGTTCCTGTCCTTAGCATCAGGTGAACACAGGCACTGCAAAGAACAAAACCCCAAAAAAATGCTAAAAGCATGAACAATGAGCACATGGAGCCTGACTGAGGTAGTGCCTGGAAACGAGATGCTAAGTAACTTCTGCTGAGCTCATCAGAGAGAGGAAGACCTTCAGCAGGAATGTCTAAGGGCAGGCTCAAAGAATCAGAGGATTGCTGAGGTTGGAAGAGACCTCCAAGATCATTGAGTCCAACCTTCAGTTTAACAGCACCAGGAATGTTAAGCCATGTCCTCAAGTGCCATGGCCACACCTTTCTTGAACCGCTGAGCTTGGAAAAGCCCTCTAAGACCATTTTACTCCTCTGTAATAGCTGCAGCAGCCCCAGAGACCTTAGAATCACAGAGTCACTTGGGTTGGAAAAGACCTCTAAAGTCACCCAGTCCAACCATCACCCAACACCACCACGACCATTAAACCACATCCCCAAGTGCCATGGCCACAGGTTCCTTGAATGCCTCCACTACCTCCCTGGGCAGCCTGCTCCAACCCCTGACCACTCTTGCAGCAAAGACATTTTTCCTCATCTCCAACCTAAACCTCCCCTGGCACAATTTCAGGCCAGTTCCTCTCCTCAGAGTGGTGAGAGCCTGGAATGTGTTGCCCAGAGAGGTGGATGGGGGAGACCTCCTGGTGGCCTTGCAGTGCTTCAAGGGCTGATCAGAAAGCTGGGGATAAGCCTTTGAGCAGGATATGTACTGAGAGGCCAAGGGGTGATGGTTTGAAACTAGAAGAGGGAGATTCACACTGCAAAGAAGGAAAACATTCTTCACTGTGAGGGTGGTGAGAGCCTGACCTCAGAGAGCTGTTAAATGCTCCTTTCCTGGAACCATTTGAGGTGAGGTTGTTTGGGGCTCTGAGCAACCTGCTCTAGGTGCAGGTGTCCCTGCTGAGCGCAGAGGGGTTGCAATGGATGGAGGTTAAAGGTCCCTTCCAAATGAAAGCATTCCATGAGAGAAAGCTGGGGAGGGACTTTTTAGGCTGTCAGGTAGTGACAGGGCTGGGGGGAATGGAACAATGCTATAAATGCAGAGATTCAGACTTTTGAGCAGGAGCTGTCATGACAGGACAAGGAAGGATGGTCTGAAACTAAAACAGAGACACAGACCAGAGAGAAGGAAGATATTTTTTTCCTCTAAGAGTGATGAGACCCTGGCCCAGGTTGCCCAGAAAGGTTCCTGAGACCCTGGAAGTGTTCAAAGACAGGGATTTGAGCAACCTGTTTAGAGGGAAGTGTCTCTGCTGACTGCAGAGAGGCTGGAACTAGGTTAGCTTTAGAGCCCCTTCTAGCCCAAACCAGTCTAGGATTTAACAAGGACACTATTAAGAGATTTTTCTCTTCCTTAGGAAGCTGCAGGGAGAAAGAGAGCACAGCAACATCCCTGCAGCACCTTAGCACTGCATAGCAGCGCAGCAGCAGCACAGCTCCCGCACCAGCAGCAGCACAGCTCCCATCTCCACTGGGAATGCACAACACCAGCACACCACACATGTGCTGCTGGCTCTGCAACACAGACCCTGGCCCACGGCATCTCCCTTAGCACTCAGTGCATCTCTGAGAGCAAATGCAGAGTGACAAAGAGAGGTCAGCACTGGTAAACATCAGGTCCCAGGGGTAACCTCTCCTCAAAACCAGGGCTGCAGGAGGTTTCACACTGTCTCCACAAGGCAGCTGTGTGGCAGATGCTGTGTGCTCTCAGCTCTGAGCTGCTCTACAAAGTTGGGAAGCCAAAGCTGCCTCTTTGCTGCTTCTGACAGGACTGTGCTGGCACATCTCCACACACCTCCAAGCACTGCTTGCTTTAGCACTGCTCTTTTTCATCTGTTTGTTCCTCCCTTCCCAGCATGGTGCTGCAGATCTCCAACAGGGCTATGCCCACCTCATTGAAGAGCCAGGTTAACCCTGAGGCACAGAAGTACTTCAGCTTGTGCCACCAAAACCATTCTGTGACTCTATGAACCCCCTCAGCCAGTAGCACCACAGGCTGCCAGGCCCAGCACACACAAGCATCACCACAAACCAACTCTCATCTGTTCTCAGCCAGCTCAGTATGGAGCAGTTATGGATGCCTCCTGCAGGTGACTTGTAACAGAGAGCAGAATCAGAGAATCACATAATGTCAGGGGCTGGAAGGGACCTCCAAAGCTCATCCAGTTCAATTCCACCTGCCAGAGCAGCATCACCTAGACCAGATCACACAGGAACACATCCAGGTGGGTCTTGAATATTTCCAGAGAGGGAGACTCCACAGCAAAGCAGCTGTGACAGCCCACACCAGGAAAGCCAAGTGCATAACCTCACAGGAAACCACAGTCACGAGCGAAGGGCCAGCAAAAAGCCACCTAAGTCAACTTTATGTCTTAACTGGCAGGTTTAAGAGGTGCTTGAAGGTGTGGGTGTTCTTGAGCCCAGGAGGAAACTTGCAAGCAGGCAGCAAGCCAAGAGGAACTTGGAGCCAAAGTTCCAAGAGGAGAGGATGCTGCTGTGTGGTGTTTGACTCCCTTCTGCTTTCTCTGGCACATTCATAGAGTCATAGAATCAGTCAGGGTTGGAAGGGACCACAAGGATCAGCCAGCTCCAACCCCCCTGCCATGGACAGTGACACCTCACACTAGAGCAGGTTGCCCACAGCCTCATCCAGGCTGGCCTTAAACACCTCCAGGGATGAGGCTTCCACCACCTCCCTGGGCAACCCATTCCAGGCTCTCACCACCTTCATGGGGAAGAACTTCTTCCTAACATCCACTTTGAATCTCCCCATTTCCAGCTTTGTTCTATTCCCCCCAGTCCTATCACTACCTGACAGCCTAAAAAGTCCCTCCTCAGCTTTCTTAAAGCCCTCTTCTGGAAGGCCACAATAAGGTCACCTGGGAGCCTCCTCCTCTCCAAACTGAACAGCCTCTCCTCACAGTAGAGCAGTTTCAGCCCTCTGCTCATCCTTGTGGCCCTTCTCTGGACACCTTCCAGCACCTCCATAGCCCTCTTGTCCCAGGGGCTCCAGAACTGGATGCAGTACTCCAGGTGGGGTCTCACCAGTGCAAAGTAGAGGGGGAGGATTCACCTGCACCCTTCCTCCACCTGCCTGCAGGGTTTCACACAGGAAACCATCTCATGGTCCAGGCTGCCAGTGCCACTCACATCCAAGCTTCCCCTAGAATCACAGAACTGCCAAAGCTGGAAGAGACCTTTGAGGTCTTCATGTCCAACAGCTTGCCTAGAGCTCACCATGGTACCACTAAGCCAGGGCTTACTCATGTCCAGGGATGGAGACTCCACCACCTCCCTGGGCAGTCTGTTTGTGCTGGTTGGAGGCTAATTGGAATAGTTTAATGAGAAAAATTTAGATGATAGGCTGTGAAAATAAAACTATGATGATGACAACTTCACTCCCAGGTTTGCTGAGATGTACAACAGCAAGGAAAGAAACAGATAAGGCAGTTGGTGTCTCTCTGTCTGCAGAGTCTGAGCTCGAGCTCTCTCTCTCTCTCTCTCCCTGGCTTCCAGCTGGATCTGTGTAACCCAACTCATCACTTCTGCTCCTAACCCCTCCTGGCTGATCTCTCTGATTTACTTTGCACATAAGGCAGATTCTGGGATAAGATTGGGAGGTGGGGAGAAGGTGGAAGGGTGGTTAGGAACCCCTCTTGGGGTGTCTGATCTCTAGGAGGGGTATCCTGTTTCTGTATTAACTTTTTAATGTGTATAGCTGCAAATATTTATAATCTATTGTAAATATCTGCTTGTATCTTGTGCTAAGCTGTGAATAGAAAGCTTCAGTCCTTAACTTCCAGTTGGATGAGTCTAGTCTGGGTGAATTCAATAATGGAGAGGGGCAGCTAACTCCCAAACCATCACACTGTTCCAACACCTTTCTTGCTTTGAAGAACTTCATCCTAATCTCCAACCTGAACCCTTCGTGACACAACTTGATGCTCTTCCCTCTTGCCCTGTCACTTGTTGCAAGTGAGAAGAGACCAATTCCAACCTCCTTGATGTGGCTGTAGAGAGCAATGAGGTCTCCCCTCAGCCTCCTCTTCTCCAGACTGAACAAGCCCAGTTCCCTCATCTGCTCCTCCTAAGATTTGCGCTCAAGCTCTTTCACCAGCTTGGCTGCTGTTCTTGGATTTGCTTCAGTTCCTCAACTCACAGCAAAGTTCCAATGGTTCAATCCTTACACATAAATGCCCCCAGAATGAGCTCCTCAAACAGCTGAATCCAACAGATCATAGAATCAGTCAGGGTTGGAAGGGACCACAAGGATCAGCCAGTTCCACTCCCCCTGCCATGCCCAGGGACATCCTACCCTAGATTAGGCTGGACACAGCTTCATCCAGCCTAGCCAAAAACACCTCCAGGGATTTGGCCACAAACACCTCCCTGGGCAACCCATTCCAGGCTCTCACCTCTTCTTGGGCTCTTCTGCCACTGCCAGGCCCACACATTCACCATCTCACCACCAAAATTATCTGTGGGCTGGGCTGGAAAGTGGAACAACAATTACATCCCAGCTTTCCATTTGTGTCCCTTTATAGGAATCAAGAGAATCAAAGACACAAAAGGGAAAAAAATAGCAAGTGAGTCACAAGCTATTGTAAAGCCAGCAAAGGGAAAGTTCTAGTTGGGATCCAATTTAGGGCAGGCTTTTGTTTTATTTGAACTGCTCACTCTTACTTCTGCGCATATTAGGTTAGACCCAGTCCACAGTCCTGAAATGCCCACTGGACACTAACATTTGTCAGTAGGAATTGGAAGAAACACACACACAAAAAAAAAATGTGCCAGGAACATCAAAAGAAGCGAGGCTACACTCTGACATTTCTCCTTTCCTGCACGGAGTCCCTGCTTGGCAAAGCAAATTCCACCACCGAGCTTTGAACTCTCCTGGTTAGAAAAGACAAAAGGTGAAATCCCTGCTCTCTGAGAGTCAACAGCAAGACTTAGAATCATAGAATCAGCCAGGCTGGAAGAGACCTCCAAGCTTATCCAGTCCAACCTAGCACCCAGCCCTAGTATGATTGGAGTATTGTTCCTGTGCTGGTCTGAACTAATTGAAGAATTTGAGTGAGAAATTAGACTGTTGGCTGAGAGAGGAAAACACAGGATGGCACTGCACCCAGAGCTTTACTAAGAAAGGAAAAAAAAAAAATTGTTTTAAGAGTGTAACCCAAATATAGATAGTGCAGATGGTTTCAGACCTGTGTCTGCTTCTCTTGCATGGTTCTTTGTCTCTGTCTTTTGTAGCTGATTCTTAATAATTCTACTAACTTCTTTCCTACTGCTAACCCCCCCAGCCAATCTGCAGCATCAGCAGGTGGTAAGATAAGATTGGGAAAGGGGGGAAAGGTGGTAGGGGTGGTTGGCTACCCCTCTTGGGGATTTTGGTCTCTGGGAGGGGGCTGTGGTGTTTCTGTATTACCTTTTCACTGTATATATCTGTAAATATCTGTTATACATTGTAAATATCTGCTTGGATATTGTGCACTGCTGTAAATATAAAACTTCATTTATCAACTTCCAGTGTTCTGAGTTCTAGCTGGGGTTTATATCAAAGGGTGAGGAGGCAGGTAACTGCTAAACCACCACAGTTCCCCTCTATTAGGGACATGATGATGCTTTTATAATGCTTAACGTGCCCAAACCTGATTGACCTGTAGGATGCTGTCCAGCCAGAAGCATGCTAATTGGTTGGTACAATCAAGCACAATCCCATTCATTATTATTCATGACAACCTGCTACTCCTGACCAGACATTTCCCTTATCTCTTTTACTCCTATGGGAGGTAGATGCTGCCATGGGAAACCAGAGGCCCATGCCAAGCCACCCTCCCCAGCCTGTGAGATCCAAGGTCAGCTGCCTTCTATCTCACACCCACAACTCAGTGCCCCATCCAGGCTTTGCTTCAACACCTCCAGGGATGGGGACTCCACCACTTCCCTGTGCAACCCATTCCAGTGCTAATCACTCTCTTTGTCAAGAACTTCCTCCTAACATCCAACCTATACCTCCTTGAGGCTGTGTCCCCTCCTTCTGTTGCTGCTTGCCTGAGAGAAGAGCCCAACCCCACCTAGCTACAACCTCCCTTCAGGTAGTTGTAGAGAGCAATGAGGTCTGCCCTGAGCCTCCTCCTCTCCAGGCTGCTCTGGACAGAGCCAGCACCACTGCACAAAATCACAGCAAATGTAGCAGCAGGAAAAGAGGAGCAGTATGAAGCCCTCGATGCAGGGCAACCTGGAGCACATCTAAGGTCATCTCAAGCCTTTGGAAGTGATTGGATAACCCTTCAAGGCAGATTTCTCCCTTTGGAAAGAGCCAAACCATCAAACTCAAGCCCAAGCTCCTTCTTTGCTGAGCATCCACATATACAACACTCTTCAGCCTTCCTGATGCCACCACACACCAACATTTTAGTCTCAAACCTGTTTTCTGGACAGATCAAACTCTCTGTCTTGCTTTGCTTAAATTGACACTGGTAAAGCACATCCCACCGTGTCACTGACCCCAGCCACCACCACTGCACACAATCACAGCAAATGCAGCAGCAGGAAAAGAGGAGCAGTATGAAGCCCTTGTTGATGCAGGGCAATCTGGAGCACATCTAAGGTCATCTCCAGCCTTTGGAAGTGATTGGATAACTCTTCAAGACAGACCTCTCCCTTTGGAAAGAGCCAAACCACCAAACTCGAGCCCAAGCTCCATCCACTTACACAACACGCTTCAGCCTTCCTGATGCCACCACACACCAACTTTTTAATCTCAAAGCTGTTTTCTGGACAGCAATCTCTCTGCCATGCTTAAATTCATGCTGGTAAAGCATGTCCCACCCTGTCACTGACCCCCAGCCACCACCACTGCACACAATCAATCCTGACTCTTCTCAACAGCAAATGCAGCAGCAGGAAAAGAGGAGCAGTAACAGAGCCCTTGTTGATGCAGAGCAATCAATCATCAGCTTCCAGAGGGAAATGAATGGCCCATTAAGGAAGCAGCCCATAACCTCAGCTTCCCTGTAATGGATCCCAGTCCCAGACTGCCTGGCATCAAAAAGGTTTTCAGCTCTGAGAAGTGACTCAACCTGGGGCTGCATGCACTGGGTTGGAAGGGACCCCTGAGGGTCAGCTTGTTGACCCCCCCTGCAGTCAGCAGGGATACCTCCAACTAGAGCACCTTCATAGAATCGTTTAATTTAGAAGAGACCTCTAAAATCATCACACCCAACCATCAAGCTAAGACCACTGTGGCCATTAAACCATTTCCCAAAGTGCCATGGCCATACATTTCTTGAACACCTCCAGGGATGGGGACTTTGCCTCCTCCCTTGGGAATGCATTCTGAGGTTGCCCAGGGCCCCATGAAGTTTGACCTTGAGCACCTCCAGGGATGGGGACTCCACCTCCTCCCTTGGAAATGTATTCTCAACCTCCTCTGCTGCAGCTTCCATCCATTGCTCCTTGGCCTATCCCAGGGAGCAAATGAGCAGAGCCTGTTTCCCCCCACCCTCAACCAGCCCTCAGATATTGATAAACATTGATTCAATCCTCTCTCAGTCTTCTCCAGACTAAAAAGTCTCAGGTCACTTCCGTTCCTCCTGCCATGGGCAGAGGCAGTACTGAAGGCAGTACTCAAGATGAAGTCTCACCAAGGCAGAGTAGAGGGGGAGGAGAACCTCCTTTGACCTCTGACACTCACCAATTGTGTGAGCCTAAGCAAGCTGCCTTGAATCACAGAATGTGATAGGGGTTGGAAGGGTCCTCTGAAGATGGAGACTAATCCCCTCTCCTCTTCTATAAGCTGAACAACCCAACTCCCCCCAGCCTCCTCTTCCCCAGACTGAACAACCCCAAGTCCTTCAGCTGCTCCTCACAAGCTCTGTGCTCCAGACCCTTCCCCTGCCTGCTTGCTGTAGAATGCAGAGTGCTGAGGGCACACTCAGAGGTGAAGCAGCTGAGGGAGGGTGTCCACATGAGCTGGGTAAGGGATGAATATTTTATCAGGAAATCCTGTTAGTGCTGCAGTCCCCTCAGCATCCTCATAGCCCTCTGCTGGACCCTCTCCAGCAGCTCCGTGTCCCTCTGCAACTGGGCAGCCCAAAACTGAAGGCAGTGCTCAAGATGAGGTCTCAGCAGGGCAGAGTAGAGGGGGAGGAGAACCTCCCTTGACCTGTGACACTCACCAATTATGTGAGCCTGAGCAAGCTGCCTTGAATCACAGAATGTGATAGGGGTTGGAAGGGTCCTCTGAAGATGGAGACTAATCCCCTCTCCTCTTCTATAAGCTGAACAATCCAACTCCCCCCCAGCCTCCTCTTCCCCAGACTGAACAACCCCAAGTCCCTCAGCTGCTCCTCACAAGCTCTGTGCTCCAGACCCTTCCTCAGCCTGCTTGCTGTAGAATGCAGAGTGCTGAGGGCACACTCAGGGGTGAAGCAGCTGAGGGAGGGAGTCCACACGAGCTGGGCAAGGGATGAATTTTTTATCAGGAAATCCTGTTAGTGTGTTTGGGTATTGATTTCCTGCTGCTGGGAGCTTTTGGAACAGGTCACAAAGCAGCAGTGGCTTTGCTCTTTCAGTCTGCTCCAGCTCTGAGAGGGATGGAGAAAGGGAGAAACAAAAGGGAGGATTTGCTCCTATTTAAACCTGGCTGAGTTAATGCTATTAATGCACCCAAAGGCTGTATTTAAAGGTGGCCATAGCCAGCTAGAGCTGGAGCAAAAATGCTGCTGGCTTCTAGGGTTTGAGGCAGAGTATTTGGGTGGATTTTATGCATTCCATTAAATCACAGAATGGAAGAGGTCAGAAGGGACCTGTGGAGATCACTGCCAAAGCAGAATCACCCAGGGCAGGCCACACAGGAACATATCCAGGTAGGTTTTGAAAGGCTTCAGAGAAGGAGACTCCACAACCTCCATGGGCAGCCTGCTCCAGGGCTGCAGCACCCTCACAGTAAGGAATTTTTTCCTCATGTTGAGACGAAACCTCCTGGGTTCCATCTTGTACCTGTTGACCTGGGCACCTTCAGCTAAGTCACCCTCTCAGCACCTAAGGACCCCAGCTCTGACAAACCTGATCTCAGATGGAGAGATACTCAAGGGAGCAGGTGTTTGAACCCAAATACAACCCTGGGCTTGATGCACATAGCACAAGTGGGAGTGTGATTTGGGCTGAGCACTGATTTCATTACCTTGTGTCATAGAATCAGTCAGGGTTGGAAGGGACCACAAGGATCACAGAATCAGTCAGGGCTGGAAGGGGCCACAAGGATCATAGAATCAGTCAGGGCTGGAAGGGGCCACAAGGATCATAGAATCAGTCAGGGTTGGAAGGGACCACAAGGATCACAGAATCAGTCAGGGTTGGAAGGGACCACAAGGATCACAGAATCAGTCAGGGCTGGAAGTGACAACAAGAATCATAGAATCAGTCAGGGCTGGAAGGGACTACAAGGATCAAAGAATCATAGAATCAGTCAGGATTGGGAGTGACAACAAGAATCATAGAATCAGTCAGGGTTGGAACAGACCACAAGGTTCATCTAGTTCCAAGCCCCCTGCCATGGGCAGGGACACCTACCCTTACAAAAAATAAGTTTTTCCTGATCTTATGAAGATCCTGCTGCCTGTCCACCACAAAGCAAGGAGAAAGACCTCCCCCTCCAAGCTCTGTATGCAAGAGGCAACACCTTCCAGCTGCTCCTCATATCAGCTCAGTGTGGGTCTGGGAGGGATCCAGCTGATGGAGGCCCTGTCAATGTGCAGATGCTGGATGGATGGGGCTGGTGGCACTGCTGCTGTCATCTCTGCCCACTCTTGACAACCACCCACTGGGGTTTTCAGCCACCGCTGCAGTGTGGTTTGGGCTTGAGTTTTGTTTTAAAATTTGATGAACTTCAGAGTAGGCGCAGAAGACACCAAGACAAAAGCCAAGCAGCCAGAAAGCAGCATCTGACTGAAGCTGTGAAAAAGAAAAAAGGGCTGCACAGAGTGGATCTTCTCCACCCACGTCCCCTTTTTTTCAGCTACTAACCTGCAAAAGCCACTGCCAGCTCCCCAGCAAGCAGAGCAGCACAGGGTGGGAGGGGACACACACAGCACATGAGGCAGAGCCAAGGGGGAGCAGGCAGAGGTGGCTGCTGGCACTGGTTACATGAACACTGCCTTCAGAATGGTTCCATGGCATGACACTCTCCATCACTCTCCACACAACATCCTGAGACCTCATAACCATCAGGGTATCATGGGCTGATCCCCAGCAGCCTGGGCAGTAGGGGCAGGGAAGGGATTCTGCCCTTCTGCTCTGCTGAGCCCCACCCCTGCAGTGCTGGGGGCAGCTCTGGAGTGCTCAGAAAAGCACAGGCAGGGACCTGTTGGGGCAGGTCCAGAGGAGATCACACCAATGCTGGCAGGGCTGGAAGGGCTCTGCTGTGAGGCCAGGCTGGGAGAGTTGGGGGTGTGCAGCCTGGAGAAGAGAAGGCTTCAGGGAGAACTTCTGGTGGCCTTCCAGGGATTAAAGGGGCTGAGCAGTGTTATGGTTTGAGGCTAATTGCAACATTTTAACGCGAGAAGTTAGATATTTGGTTGTGAAAAGAAAATAGGATGAAGTCTTTATCATCTCTTGGTTTGCTGAGAGGGGTAGAAAGCCAAAATATAAATAATCTCTCCCACTCTGCTCTGGAGTGCTGGAGCCATTTGCTTCCTCCTCACTGCACTCTGATCTCTCTCCTCTAACCCTGGCTGACAGAAACCAACAACCTGCTCTAGAACCATAGAATAAGCCAGGTTGGAAGAGACCTCCAAGCTCATCCAGTCCAACCTATCCCCCAGCCCTAGCCAATGGCACTCAGTGCCCATCCAGGCTTTGCTTTAACACCTCCAGGGATGAGGAGTCCACCACCTCCCTGGGCAGCCCATTCCAATGCCAATCTCTCTCTCTCTGGGAAGAACTTCCTCCTAACATCCAGCCTGAACCTGCCCTGCCACAGCTTGAGGCTGTGTCCCCTCCTTCTGTTGCTGGTTGTCTGGGAGAAGAACCCAACCCCACTGGGCTACAACCTCCATTTAGGCAGTTGTAGACAGCAAATGAAGTCTGCCCTGAGCCTCCTCCTCTCTAGGCTGCACACCCCCAGCTCTCTCAACCTCTCCACACAGGGCTTGTGCATATGTCCTTGCTCAGTGCAGGGGGGTTGGACTGAATGACCTTTGAATGTCCATTCCAACCCATACCACTCTGTGATGCCTGTTGGAGACATGAAGCCCCCCAAGCATTAAATCCTAAGCTGCAGGCTCAGACAGATTCTATGATTATACAACAAATACTCAACTGCATCTCCTTCAGGCAGCTGTTTCCAATTAGATTAATGAGTATCTAGAATGATTCTATGGTTGCCCAGGGAGATGATTTGGGCCAGATCCCTGGAGGTGTTTTTGGCCAGGCTGGCAGAGGCTGTGGGCAGCCTGCTCTAGGGTAGGGTGTCCCTGGGCATGGCAGGGGGGTTGGGACTGGCTGATCCTTGTGGTCCCTTCCAACCCTGACTGATTCTATGAATGACACTCTAAGAGTTTGCAAAGCAAACCCCCCCAGAATCAATACCCAAAGAGTAAGCTCTGGGGTGGTTTTTTTTTTTTTGCATGTGCTACAAAGAGCAGTTTGGAAAGAAGATGATCTAATCCAGCAGGTTATTGATTAATCAATCCCAGCCCGGATGCTAATTGGCTTTTCTTACAAGGGCTGGCCCAAGGAGGAAGTAGTAGGATTGCTGAATGGGAGAAATTGGTTGTGTGCTGAAGTCTCAGAGGAAGGGGAGGGCATGTAGTGGGGAAAGGGCCCCTCTGGAGATAGCTTTAAGTGGGGAGAAATGAATGGAGAAGGTAATAAATCAGAGGTACTGGCTTCAAACAGCAGAAAAGGGCTGCAGTAGCTCTGCTCTAAGGACAGGCTGAGAGAGTTGGGGCTCTGCAGCCTGGAGAACAGAAGGCTTCTAGGAGACCTTATAGTAGCCTTCCAGTATCTGAAGGGAGCTACAGAAAGGCTGGGGAGGGACTATACCAAGGTTTTGTGATGACAGGACGAGGGGTAACAGGTTTGAACTAGCAGGGGAGAGATTGAAACTGGATGTTAGGAGGAAATTCTTTGCAGTGAGGGTGGTGAGACACTGACACAGGTTGCCCAGGGATCACATTCTGTGCTTCTGTGCTCCACAACCTCCCTGAAGCTGTTCAAGGCCAGGTTGGATGAGGCCATGAGCAACCTGCTCTAGTGGGAGATGTCCCTGCCTATGGCACAGGGAGGTTGGAACTGGATGAGCTTTGAGGTCCCTTCCAAACTGAACCATTCTATGATTCTAAATGCTCCTTGTGATGTGCTGTGGTTGGTATCAATTACACTGTCCCTGTGCTGCAGAAACCACCACAGGAAGGTCTGTGAAAGAGCTCAGCCTGGGTCAGGAGACCAGAGTGCTGCAGGCTGAATTCTTTGTTGTGCTCCTGACCAGTGGAATGGTCTGCAGGCATTGCTAATGTTTGCTATAGTTATGTTTCCAGGGTGGCACTTCTGGCTAGGACAAGCTGGGATGACTCAGCTGGGATGCTCAGAGGGCTGCAGCACCTCTGCTATGAGGACAGACTGAAAGAGTTGGGGCTGTGCAGGCTGCAGAAGAGGAGGCTCCCAGGGGACCTTCTTGTGGCCTTCCAGGATCTGAAGTGGGCTACAAAAAAAGTTGGGGAGGGACTTTTGAGGCTCTCAGGGAGTGACAGGACTGGGGGGAATGGAGCAAAGCTGGAGGTGGGGAGATTGAGATTGGAGATGAGGAGGAAGTTGTTGAGCATGAGAGTGGTGAGAGGCTGGAATGGGTTGCCCCTGCAGGGAGGTGTTTGAGGCCAGATCCCTGGAGGTGTTTTTGGCCAGGCTGGCAGAGGCTGTGGTGAGGCTGCTCTAGGGTAGGGTGTCCCTGGGCATGGCAGGGGAGTTGGAACTGACTGATTCTTGTGGTCCCTTCCAACCCTGACTGATTTTATGACTCAGATCATCTCTGCACAGCTGTCAGATTGTCCTTTCTCCTGCTGCCAGGGCAGCCATGCATTACCTATCACCACCACTCAATTTCTCCTTCCTGCTCCTCTACTTAATAAATTCAGAGAATCATTTCGGTTGGAAAAGACCTTTAAGATTATCCAGTCCAGCCATGCTCTGGCTCTGCCAGGGCTGGTGTTAAGCCATGTCCCTCAGCACCACACCTCTATGTCCTCTATGCACCTGCAGGGGTGGGGATTCAGTCACCTCCCTGGGCTGCCTGTTGCAGTCTTCAAGAACCCTTCCAGTGAAGAAGCTTCTACTCATATCAAACTCAAACATCCTCTGCTGCAACTTGATGCCATTTCCTCTCATCCTACCATTTGTTATTAAGTCCTTTACCAGCACAGAAAATGTAAGCACAAAACAACTGGACCATTCTCTAGACCCACTTTGCACCTACTGCAGAACCACAGAATCACAAAATTAAGCAGGTTGCAAATGACCTTCAAGATCATCAAGCCTAACCTATCACCTAACACCTCCTAATTAATTAAACCATGGCACCAAGTGCCTCATGCAACCTCCTCTTAAACACCTCCAGGGATGGGAACTCCATCACCTTCCCAGCCAGACCATTCTAACATCAATCATAGAATCAGTCAGGATTGGAAGGGACACAAGGATCAGCCAGTTCCAACCCCCCTGCCATGCCCAGGGACACCCTACCCTAGAGCAGCCTCACCACAGCCTCTGCCAGCCTGGCCAAAAACACCTCCAGGGATCTGGCCCCAAACACCTCCCTGCAGGGGCAACCCATTCCAGCCTCTCACCACTCTCATGCTCAGGAACTTCCTCCTCACATCCACTCTCAATCTCCCCACCTCCAGCTTTGCTCCATTCCCCCTAGTCCTGTCACTCCCTCATAGCCTCAAAAGTCCCTCCCCAGCTTTTCTGTAGGTCCCCTCTCTCTGTGAAGAACTTCTTCCTAACATCCAGCCTAAACCTGCTCTGGCAGAGCTTGAGGTTGTGTCCTCTTGTTCTGCCCCTGGGTGCCTTGGAGAAGCATGCAGAGATCCAAGCAAATCCCAACTCTGCAGCAAGACACACAGGTCCCCTCCCAGGACCTGAGAAGCAACCATCCTACTTGGCAAAGAGATGCAAAACAGCTGCTGGAAGCCAGCTGAGGAGCCTCTAGGCAATGGTTGGGTGCTTGCCTCTCAAGTCAGGACACCTCGACAGAGTAGCTGCAAATTACAGCCATGAATGAGAGCATTGCACTGCCTGAGAGACACCAGAGCCCTCCTGTTGTTGCTGGCTGAGTGAAGCTGCCAACGTCCTGCACTTCATACAACTGGAGATAGCAAAACTGCCCAAGAGCTTTTGACCTCGAGGGGCTGGTCCTGCCTGGCAGCAGTGAGGAAATTCAGCCTGGTGTACCTTAGCCAGAGTCACGTCAAGTGTGAAGGTGACTTGGAAGGGTTTGGTATGATTTTGGAGCTGCCAAAACCAGTACTAGGCCCTCAGTGCTGCTCATGGATGTGGCTTTTGAGTTGCCTCATGAGGGTTCAACCCAATCAGGAGAGGAAAGCACAAAGTGTGAGCGAGGCACTGGGTTTGCTGCCCTGTGTTGTGCAGAATGGGACCTCAATTTTCTATGGCTCCTCAGGGGGATGTGCTCCTGCCCACCCATCCCTCCCACAGCAGACCACATGAGCATCCTGGAGTGGCACACAACACTTCTCACACCTGGCAACACCAGGCTGACACAAGACATAACATCACAGGCAATCAACTCTGCAACCTCAGACCACCAAAGGCCACAAGAGTGGTTCAAAGGCTCTTAACAAGACCTGCAGGACAGCCTTTAAGATAACAGGAACGATCCTCCCAAAACCAGCAGGGTGAAGGGGGAAAAAAAAAATGCACAAACCACATCACTTTTTGACCCAGAACAACCTTTTGCAAGTTGTCACCCACACATGACAGGCCCCAGGAGTGCTGCAGCCCCCTCAGAGGACTCACATTGTAGAGGATGTCTGTCCATCCCTCCATGGTGATGCACTGGAAGACGGTGAGCACAGCAAAGAGGATGTTGTCAAAGTTGGTGATGCCATAGTTGGGGCCTTGCCAGTACTCCCTGCAGGTGGTCCCACTCTCACACTGCCTGGCAGGAGGCTCCTCCCCACAAGGGAAATCTCCCACAGCATCATCTGCAAGGAAGGAAGGATGGGGAGAAGAGTTACTGAGTGCTGCTGCTGCTGCATCCTCCTCGCACCACTGCATGGATCAGAACGGGTTGGGTTGGAAAAGTCCTTAAAGATCATCCACTTCCAACCTTCTGCCATCCAGTTCCAACGCTCTGCCATCCTCCAGTTCCAACCCTCTGCCATGAGCAAGGACACCTCCCATGCTAGCCCAGGCTGCTGAAGATTTCATCCAGCGCAGCACAGGCTCACAGGATGTCAGAGGCTGGAAGGGACCCAAAGAGCTCATCGAGTCCAACCTCCCTGCCACAGCAGGACCTCGAATTTGGCTTAGAAAAGAGAAATATTAACTAAATCCAGGAGCAGATCACAGGCTCACAGGATGTCAGGGGTTGGAAGGGACCCAAAAAGATCATCCAGTCCAACCCCCCTGCTACAGCAGGACCATCCAATCTAGCACAGATCACAGAGGAACACATCCAGACAGAGTCTGCAAAGGTTCCAGACAAGGAGACTCCACAACCTCTCTGGGCAGCCTGTGCCAGTACTCTGGAACCCACACAGGCAAGAAGCTGCCTCTTGTGTTGAGCTGCAACCTCCTGTGCTGCAGCTTCCATCCATTGCTCCTTGGCCTATCTCAGGGAGCAAATGAGCAGAGCCTGTCCCCCTGCTCCGGACCCCCAGCCCTCAAGATATTGATAAACATTGATTCAACCCCCTCTCAGTCTTCTCTTCTGCAGACTAAGCAGCCCAGGTCCCTCAGCATCTCCTCCCCAGGGAGTGCTGCAGTCCCCTCAGCATCCTCCCAGCCCCCTGCAGCTACTGGGATGCCTCTCTAAGGTCTTCCTGGAGCCTTCTCTTCTCTGAGCTGAACAGCCCCAACTGTCCCAGCCTCTCCTCATAGGAGAGTGAGTCCATTATAATTAAGGACCCCCAGGGATGGCCAGCAAGGTCACCAGCATCTTCCAGGTTCTGCTGTGAAGCCTGAGGTGCTGCAACCCTCCAGATGTGTTAGGAGCAGCACCACAGAGCAGTTTGGAAAGCTAAAGCTGTGGATTTCCAAAAACAAACAAATAATTGAGGAATATTTTAGGGCAGGGTGTCCCTGCCCGTGGCAGGAGGATTGGAATTAGATGATCCTTGTGGTCCCTTCCATGGATTTCCAGAGCAAACAAACAGTTGAGGAATATTCTAGGGTAGGGTGTCCCTGCCCATGGCAGGTGGGTTGGAACTGGATGGTCCTTGTGGCCCCTTCTAACCCTGACTGATTCTATGATTCCTATTTACCTAGATGTGCAACCTGAAGAGTAGAAAAGGGTTTTAGCAGTGAGAGGCTGTGGTAATACAGCAGCAGACTGCACCAAATCAAATTCACCAGGGGGAAAACGAGATCAGCACTGATAATAATTAGGAATAATCATTGCCCAGAGCAAAAGCCTGCAGGAGGAAAACCAGGTTGGCACTGTGGCTGCAGGATGCATGTGTGCTGTGCTTTCCTGTTGACTCAACAGCTTAATGTTGGGCAGCTCTCTGCAGCTCCCATATGGGTCACCACAGGCTCTCATAAGAGATGAGGCTGCAGAACGAAAATACCAAAGCCAGGTTGAGCTCTGCTCGGCCTTTTGTTGCCAAGGAGTGATCTGAAATGCCATCCAGTGAGACCAGGCTGGAGGGCTGGGCAGAGAGGAACCTTACTCCAGTTTCAGAGGGACAGGGATCTACTAGAGAGAGAGTCCAAGGGAGGGCTACGAGGATGCTGAGGGGACTGCAACACTGCCTGGGGAGCAGAGGCTGAGGGACCTGGGGCTGCTTTGTCTGCAGAAGAGAAGACTGAGAGGAGACTGGATCAATGATTATAAATCTCTGAGGGCTGGGGTCAGGAGGGAGGGAACAGGCTCTGCTCACTGCTCCCTGCCATAAGCCAAGGAGCAATGGATGGAAGCTGCAGCACAGGAGGTTGCAGCTCAACACAAGAGGCAACTTCGTGCCTGTGTGGGTCCCAGAGCAGTGGCACAGGCTGCCTGGAGAGGTTGCGGAGTCTCCTTGTCTGGAGCCTTTTCTGGCCTGTCTGGATGTGTTCCTGTGTGCCATGAGCTAGCTTGGATGGTCCTGCTCTGGCAGGGGGATTGGACTCGATCTCCTTGGGTCCTTTCCAACCCCTGACATCCTATGAGCCTGTGAAATTCAGCAAAATCAAGTGTAGAGTCCTGCACTTGGGGAGGAATAACCTCCTGCCCCACAGAATCACAGGGGTTGGACTGGGTGAGCTTTGGAGATCCCTTCCAGCCCCTGACATTCTGTAATGAGGATTGCATCTCCACGCTGAAGCCAACCTTTGGAGCCTGTGGCCATCAGCCCTAGATTGGTTAATGCACCTCTGTGGAGCTGAAGAGCACTTAGGCTTTAAAAGGCTGTGCTGCTGGCTTTGTGGGATGTTCTGCAGCTCTGCTGCTCCCACTCACCAGGGACCACAGTGCCAGGAAGCTTCACCACATTCTGCCTTTCCAGAAGCACCACCTCACCACTTCCCAACGGGCAGGTGGAACCCAGCTTGTAACACATCTGGCACCCAGCTCCACAAGTGCAAGGTTCTGCAGCTGGGTTGAGGCAATGCCAAGCACTGGCTAGGCAGTGCCTGGCTGAGAGCAGCCTTGAGGAAAGGGACTTGGGGGTGCTGGGGAACAATAAGCTCAAGATGAGGCAGTAGTGTGCACTTGCAGCCCAGAAAGCCAAGCAGAGGCTGGGCTGCAGCAGGAGCAGTGTGGGCAGCAGTGTGGGCTCTGCTGAGAGCCCACCTGGAGTAGTGCATCCAGTGCTGGAGCCCCTGGGACAAGAGGGATGTGGAGATGCTGGAGGTGTGCAGAAAAGAGCCACAACAATGCTCAGAGGGCTGCAGCAGCTCTGCTGTGAGCACAGCCTGAAAGAGTTGGGGCTGTGCAGGCTGGAGAAGAGGAGGCTCCCAGGTGACATTCTGGTGGCCTTCCAGGATCTGAAAGAAACCTACAGAAAAGCTGGGGAGAGACTTTCAGGCTGTCAGGGAGTGACAGGACTAGGGGGAATGGAGCAAAGCTGGAGGTTGTTAGATTGAGAGTGGAGGTGAGGAGGAAATTGTTGAGCATGAGAGTGGTGAGAGGCTGGAATGGGTTGCCCCTGCAGGGAGGTGTTTGGGGCCAGATCCCTGGAGGTGTTTTTGGCCAGGCTGGCAGAGGCTGTGGGCAGCCTGCTCTAGGGTAGGGTGTCCCTGGGCATGGCAGGGAGGTTGGGACTGGCTGATCCTTGTGGTTCCTTCCAATCCTGACTGATTCTATGATTCCTCAGCCCTTGAGAAAGCAGGAGGCAGTGCCTGGAAATGCAGGCACCTCCCCACACTGCCAAGCCAGCTGAGCTGGAGTGAGAGAGGGCAAAAGTGACCCTGGCCCTGCCATGTGTGTGTGTGTTTGTGTCCCCCACCGAGCTGCCAGGTGCTGCAATGCAGAGAGCTGCAGCTCACACTCTGCTTTCTCGGCTGTGCTCCCGATTCCTTGCTGGGAGCCTACCCGGCGAGCAAGAGGCACTTATACACGACATTACACATGACAAAAAATCTGCTCCCAGTCCCCCAAGCCTGGCACACAGACCTCACAGTCATCACTGATGTCAGAGAGCTGCCTGCAGGGAACACAAACGGCTCAGGTGTGGGGGGATGGAGGAGAACGTTGTTTTGTCTTTTTCTGTTAGGTGGGGTTTAAGGGATGAAATAAAATCTCTCTTCTCTTTTGCCCTCCATCTGAAGGCAGCCCAATAGCCAGAGCCTGCCAGCTCAGCCTAGAAAAACAAAACTGCTCCCCAACTTCCTTGCAGATTTGAAGGGGGCAACAAAAAAAAGCTGGGGAGGGACTTTTTAGGCTATGAGGGAGAGGCAGGACTAGGGAGAATGGAGCAAAGCTAGAAGTGGGGAGATTGAGGCTGGAGGTGAGGAGGAAGCTGTTGAGCATGAGAGTGGTGAGAGGCTGGAATGGGTTGCCCCTGCAGGGAGGTGTTTGGGGCCAGATCCCTGGAGGTGTTTTTGGCCAGGCTGGCAGAGGCTGTGGTGAGGCTGATCTAGGGTAGGGTGTCCCTGGGCATGGCATGGGGGTTGGAACTGGCTGATCCTTGTGCTCCCTTTCAACTCTGACTGATTCTATGATTCTATTCTAAATCATTTCCACATCAGTGCTGGAAAGCTCTCTGAAGGATGCCCAGAGAGCTGGCAGGGCTGTGTGGTTATTCCCAGTTGAACTGATACAAACAAATCAACCTGCAAACCTATTTCCTGATAACGACTGAAAGGAGAAGCCTGTGCTGTACAAGACAGGCAATTGCACCTGAAATTGCAATCTTCTGGAGACAAAACCCAATTAATTTTGTCAGTGGACATCCCAGATAACCAACAGGCATTAGCACTGTTATAAAGGGATATTAAGAAATTTGTTGGAAAATAGTTGGCTTTTAAGTTTTGGAGGTTTGGGGTTGGGTTTTTGGTTTTGTTTTTTTGTAGCTTGGACCAAGTTGTTAGCCAGAGATTGGCAGCTGGTCCCAGCCCAGGGTTTCTGGGCATTACCTCTCCCCACCTCCATCTGCTGGAGTTCATCACCCCATTCCCAGGCAGACATCATAGAATCAGTCAGGGTTTGAAGGGACCACAAGGATCTTCTAGTTCCAATCTCCCTGCCATGCCCAGGGACACCCTACCCTAGAGCAGGCTGCCCACAGCCTCTGCCAGCCTGGCCAAAAACACCTCCCAGGATCTGGCCCCAGACACCTCCCTGCAGGGGCAACCCATTCCAGCTTCTCACTACTCTCATGCTCAACAACTTCCTCCTCACCTCCAGCCTCAATCTCCCCACCTCCAGCTTTGCTCCATTCCCCCTAGTCCTGTCACTCCCTCACAGCTTCAAAAGTCCCTCCCCAGCTTTTTTTGTAGCCCACTTCAGATCCTGGAAGGCCACCAGAAGGTCACCTGGGAGCCTCCTCTTCTCGAGCCTGCACAGTCCCAACTCTTTCAGTCTGTGCTCACAGCAGAGGTGCTGCAGCCCTCTGAGCTTCCTTGTGGCTCTTCTTTGGACACACTCCAGAATGTTTAAACTGGCATCTTCAAACTCTTTAAATTGGCATCTTTAAACTGTCACTACCACAACCTCATATTGCCTGAAACAAGCAAGAAGCCCATTTATTTTTAAAGTTCCTCTCTTTTTACTTCCAAATGAAATTGAGTATTTATTGATGTGCTGGTTTGAACTAATTGGAGAATTTTAATTAGAAATTTGACTACAGGCTGAGAGAGGAAAACAAATGATGCTACTCCACTTAGAGCTTTACTGAGAAAGAAAGAGCTTTAAGAGTTGTAACCCAAATATAAATAAGTCAGAGTGCTCCAGGACTGTCTGGGCTGTGGCTGCTCCTTGCATGACTCCATTTCCCTGCCTTTTGTAGCTGATTCTTAATAATTCTACTAAATTCTTTCCTACTGCTACTCCCCCTGGCCCATCTACCTCTGCCTATCTGCTGCATCAACAGGTAGTGAGATAAGATTAGGGAAGAGGGGAAAGGTGGTAGGGGTGGTTGGTTACCCTCTCTTGGGGATTTTGGTCTCTGGGAGGGCTGTGGTGTTTCTGTATTACTTTTTCACTGTTTATATCTGTAAATATCTGTTATACATTGTAAATATCTACTTGTATACTGTGCAGAGATGTAAATAGAAAGCTTCATTTACCAACTTCCAGCTGTTCTTATTTCTAACCTGGGTTATATCAAAGGGTGGGGGGGGCAAGAGGTAACTGCTAAACCACCACAATTGAGCTTTTTGAGCTCGGGGCTAGCTTAAACCCATTACACCTCCTTAATTCTGTGATCCCCTATGGGCTGAGGGGGCGGGAGGAGCATTGTGCTGCTGTGCTGGATGGATGGAGGCTCACCTGTCTCATTGGAGAAGCAGGTTTTATGGAACTTGCCCATGTAAAACTCCAGGCCAATGATGGCAAACATGACGATGGCGAAGAAGAGGAGCAGCCCGATCTGAAGCAAGGGCACCATCGCCTTCATGATGGACTTGAGCACCACCTGCAAGCCTGTGGGGGACAAGCAGAAACAAGTCATCAGTGAAGGAAGGGAAACAAGGCTCTGGGAGTGGAGGGGGGGTGGAGATAGGAGAGAAGGGTTGTCTAAGGGAAAGTGGAGGGCTAGCAGGGTGTGCTGGTTTGAACTCATTGGAGAATTTGAGTGAGAAATTAGACTGTTGGCTGAGAGAGGAAAACACAGGATGTCACTTCACCCAGAGCTTTACTGAGAAAGAAAAAAAAAAAATGTTTCTAAGTAGTGTAACCAAAACATTAGATACCAGATGGTTTCTGACCGCTCTGGATGCAGCTGCTCTTTGCATGGTCTCCTTTGTCTCTGCCCTGGTAGCTAATTCTCAGTAATACTACTAACTTCTTTCCTACTCCTAACCCCCCTGGCTGATCCACCTTCACATATCTACAGCATCAACAGGTGGTGAGATAAGATTGGGGAGGGGGGGGAAAGGTGGTAGGAGTGGTTAGAAACCCCCCTTGGGGATTTTGGTCTCTGGGAGGGCTGTGGTGTTTCTGTATTATCTTTTCATTGTATATATCTGTAAATATCTGTTATACCTTGTAAACATCTGCTTGCATATTGTGCAAAGCTGTAAATATGAAGCTTCATTTATCAATTTCCAGTGTTTCTGAGTCCTAGCCTGGGTTTATATCAAAGTGGGGAGGGGGGGGGAAGGAACTGCTAAACCACCACACAGGGTCTCACCATCTGTTAATGCAGCAGATAGGTGAGGGTAGATGGGTCAGCAGCAGGAAAGAAGTTAATGGAAGTATTCAGCTACAAACGGCAGGGAGAAAGGAGCCATGCAAGGAGCCAGCCACAGCCCAGAGAGGTCTGAAGCAGTCTGACTTTTCTATATTTGGGTTGTAACTCCTAAAACATTTTTTTTTTCTTTCTCAGTAAAGCTGTGAGTGGAGTAGCATTGTCACTGCTTTGCTCTCAGCCTATAATCTAATTTCTAATACAAATCCCCCAATTAGTTCAAATCAGCACACAGGTACAAGCAATGCTGCTGGTCCCAGGGTGCTATAGAAGAGCTGCTACAGCCATGGTGCACTGGAGGTATGAGACAACCTTAGCATTGTCAGTGCTTTCTTCTCTCAGCCTATAGTCTAACTTCTAATTCAAATCCTCCAATTAGTTCAAACCAGCACACAGGGACAAGCAATGCTGCTAGTCCCAGGGTGCTGCAGAAAAGCTTCTACAGCCATGATGCACTAGAGGTGTAAGACAACCAGCAGAGTCATCTGTTTTCTGACCCCTTTTCTTCAGATCACAGATTCGTGCATCTCTGACACTTCAGAGACACAAAAAAAAAGGACTTTTCTTGCACCTGGCTGAGTCTTGAGACTCCACCTAGAGCTGAAACAAGTGATTAAGGAAGTTTTTATGGTGAGAGCCTGGCCCAGGTTGCCCAGAGAGATGGGAGCTGATCCATCCCTGGAACCATTGCAGGTCAGATTGTTTGGGGCTCTGAGCAACCTGCTCTAGATGCAGATGTCCCTGCTGCCTGCAGGGGGGTTGGACTGGATGAGCTTTAGAAGTCTCTTCCAACCTAGTCCAGTCCATGATGACTTTTTAGAATCGTAGAATCAGGGCTAGAAGGGACCACAAGGATCAGCCAGTTCCAGCCCCCCCTGCCATGCCCAGGGACATCCTACCCTAGAGCAGGCTGCCCACTGCAGCCAGCCTGGCCAAAAACACCTCCAGGGATCTGGCCTCAAACACCTCCCTGCAGGGGCAACCCATTCCAGCCTCTCACCACTCTCATGCTCAACAACTTCCTCCTCACTTCCAGCTTTGCTCCATTCCCCCTAATCCTGTCACTCCCTCACACCCTCAAAATCCCTCTCCAGTTTTTTTATAACCCCCTTCAGATCCTGGAAGGCCACAAGAAGATCACCTGGGAGCCTCCTCTTCTGCAGCCTGCACAGCCCCAACTCTTTCAGTCTGTGCTCACAGCAGAGCTGCTGCAGCCCTCTCAGCATTGTTGTGGCTCTTCTCTGCACACCTCCAGCATGTCCACATCCCTCTTGTCCCAGGGGCTCCAGCACTGGATGCACTACTCCAGGTGGACTCTCAGCAGAGCACAGCAGAGGGGCACAATCACCTCCCTGGCCCTGCTGCCCACACTGCTCCTGCTGCAGCCCAGCCTCTGCTTGCCTTTCTGGGCTGCAAGTGCACACTGCTGCCTCATCTTCAGCTTCTCCTCCACCAGCACCCCCAAGTCCCTCTGCTCAGGGCTGCTCTTCAGCCAGCAGCTGGAGCCGAGCATCTTGCACTGAAGGTTTTACACCTTTAAAAATCCAATGGAAAGAGCAGAAGCAGGGAGGACAGGGAGCTCTGAGCTGTGCAGGAGCTTCCCCTCCCTCCACAACACAGCAAACAGCCTGGACACTGCCATTGCCCTTCACACCCTGGAGAAACAATGCCCTGCCTTGCTACAGGGCTGTGCCTCCACAGCCCTTTCACTGGCACAAACTCTCCTTTTCAATTAAGACCTGGGAGATAAGGGGAGAGGCTGGAGAGATGGAGCTGTCAGATAGCATCCTAGAGATGCACACCTTAAAAAATCCTCCAGCAGCTGAAAGCCAGCCTTGGTGGCCTGTCCTAAGGCGTGGAGAATGAACCTTCATCACCTTGCCATCGTGCACAGCACTGCTGAGATCAATATGGGTGCAAGCATGAGGGTGTTTTGGACAGGTAAAGTACTAACGGTGTCGGAGAAAAGCATAAATCAGGTCGTGTCTGAGTGCTCCTCAAGGCTGTGTGTTTACTACAGGAAAAATCCACAGCCTGCAGCTTCCACAGCATCATTAAAAAGATGAGAGCAAATAATGTTCTGTGGGAAAACATTGTGCTGGTCCACAAGGATAATCAGAGGGCTGGGAACAGCTCTCTCACAAAGACAGGCTGGGAGAGCTGGGGCTGTGCAGCCTGCAGAAAAGAAGGCTCCAGGGAGACCTCAGGGCAGCCTTCCAGTAGCTGAAGAAGGCTTCAGGAGAGCTCATTTTAAGGGCCTGTGGTGACAGGACAAAGGGCAACGGCTGGAAGCTAGGGCAGAGGAGCACTGGATGCAGTACTCCAGGTGGGCTCTCAGCAGAGCACAGCAGAGGGGGAGAATCACCTCCCTGGCCCTGCTGCACACACTGCCTCTGATGAAGCCCAAGATCTGGTCTAGTGGAAGGTGTCCCTGCCCATGGCAAGAAGGTTGAAGCTGAATGACCTTTAATACCCTTTTTCAACTCAAGGCACTCTATGGTATTATCTAGTGGGAAAGCCTATCCTCCTGGGGGGAACATACAGCCCATACCAGGACAGGGACACTCCTCAAGGGCCACCTCCTTCCCTGGCATCTTTAAACTGTCACTACCACAACCTCATATTGCCTGGAACAAGAAAGAAGCCCATGGGGGGAAAAAAAAAATCAAAAAACAACAACAACAAAAAAAACCCACACCACACCAACCAATCAACAGCATCTCATTAGAGATCTCGTTAATAGCCTCCATCTTTTTCAAGCCTAGCCAAGAAGCTCTCCTGTATGGGAATTGAGATTCAAGCCCTGCCCATGAAAGGATGCTGCTGTCAGAGAAAATTTGGTGTCATGATTGCAAAGCACAAGCCCTTGCTGGATTCACAAGGTCTTGTAATGACAGGATGAGAGGGAATATGTTTAAACTGGCAGAGGGGATGTTAGAAGGAAGTTCTTTGCAGTGAGGATGGTGAGACACTGGCACAGGTTCCCCAGGGAGGTTGTGGATGCTCCCTCCCTGGAGGTGTTCAAGGCCAGGTTGGATAAGGCCTTGAGTGACCTGTTCTAGTGGGAGGTGTCCCTGCCTATGGCACAGGAGGATTGGAACTGGCTGAGCTTTGACGTCCCCTCCAATCTAAACCGTTGTATGGTCCTATGATTTCTGCAGCATTGACATTTGAATCCTGAAGCAACCAGGCTGGAGGCAGAGCCAATGTCCCCATCCCACTTCCCAGGAGTAGAGAGAGCTGCCTGACAGTCAAGGGGTTAATGTGGAGAGGAGCAGAGCATCCACTGAGCATCAGTTCCTTTTCACTTGCTATTGCTGGAGGGGGGAATAAAAAAAAAAAATCTCTGTTCCACATTCAGAAGTGAAATCCACTCCTGACAGTGATCTGCTGCTAGCAGGCAGAGCAGCTACTGAGCAGTGACAAATGAAATGCAATGGTGAGAGGACCTGGCTGGCTTCAGGGCACCAACAAGTCATGAAGCAGTTCCTCGTTGGAGCATTCAGACCCTTCACATTAGTGTGTAAAAATATATTAAGCTGTCCAGTGAGTAGGCAGGAGCAAGCTGCTTCTGCTCTTTCCCTTGGAGCCTTAAAGGAGTAAAATCCTCAGTGCAAGATGCTCAGCTCCTTAAAAAAAATCATCATAGCATCATGGACTGAGTTGGGTTGGAAGGGACCTCTAAAGATCATCCAGACCAGCTCCCCTGCAGCCAGCAGGGACATCTGCAACTAGAGCAGGTTGCTCAGAGCCCCAAACAACCTGACCTGCAGTGGTTCCAGGGGTTGCCCAGGGAGGTTGTAGCTGCTCCCTCCTTGGAGGTGTTCAAGGCCAGGCTAGATGAGGCCTTGAGCGACCTGATCTAGTGGGAGGTGTCCCTGCCTATGACACACAGGGAGGTTGGAACTGGCTGAGCTTTGAGGTCTGTTCCAACCTAAACCACTCTATGATTCTATGATATGGCAGCCCCCATTTCTCTGGACAACCTGGGCCAGGGTCCCACCACCTTCAGCATAAAAAAATTACTTCCTTCTCTCCAGTCTGAATCTTCCTCTTTCAGTTTCAAACCATCACCCCTCACCCTATAAATATAAAGCTTCATTTCTTAACTTTCAGCCAACTGAGTCCTAGCCTGGGTTATTTCACAGTGTGGAGGGAGGGGTGTGGGGACAGGCAATTGCCAAAACCACCACACTACACCCCCCCAGCTGATCCTTCCAACTCACCTTGCACATAAGGCAGAGTCTGGGATAAGAGTAGGGGGTGGAAAGAAGGTGGAAAGATGGTTGGGAGCCCCTCCTGAGCACTCTGATTTCTGGGAGGGGGAGATTGCATTTCTGTATTACCTTTAACTTGTCTATTTCTGCATATAGCTGTAAATATCTAAAACCTGTTGTAAATATCTGCTTGTGTCTTGTACTAAGGGATAAGAGTAGGGGGTGGAAAGAAGGTGGAAGGTGGTTGGAAGCCCCTCCTGGGCACTCTGATTTCTGGGAGAGGGATTGAGTTTCTCTATTACCTTTACCTTGTATATTTCTGCTTATAGCTGTAAGTATCTGTAATATATTGCAAATATCTGCTTGTATCTTGTGCTGAGCTGTGAATAGAACACTTCAGCCCTTAATTTCCAGCCAACTAAGTCTAGTCTGGATGAAGCAATCTGTAATATATTTCAAATATCTGCTTATATCTTGTGCTGAGCTGTGAATCATAGAATGGTTTAGGTTGGAAGAGACCTCAAAGATCATCCAGTTCTAACCCCCCACCATAGGCAGGGACACCTCCCACTAGACTTCAGTCCTTAACTTCCAGCCGACTGAGTCTAGTCTGGACGAAGTCATCTGCAATATATTGTAAATATCTGCCTATATCTTGTGCTGAGCTGTGAATAGAAAGCCTCAGTCCTTAACTTCCAGCCAACTGAGTCTAGTCTAGATGAAGTCATCATGGTGGCTGGGAGGGGCAGGTAACTCCCAAAGCATCACAAGCAGGCTGAGGACAAACCTCTGTCTCCCACTCTCAAGCCTGGGAGGTCAGCGCTGAAATCGGCTGCCTGGAGACCAACCAGGATGAGAGAAAAATCAGAGCCCAGCCAGGGGCAGGAGCTGCAGCCTGAGAGGAAGCAGGGGAGGGAAAATGCTGCTTGGGAAAGAATGCAACACCCCAAAAGGTGTAGGGCACCTTGGGCTGTGAAGGTGACATTATTGTGACACTCACTTGGGATTCCTGACACCAGCTTCAGGGGTCGCAACACTCGCACGGCTCGCAGGGTGCGCAGGTCAAAGTCGGTCCCGGCGGTTGCCAGAATCCTGAGTGGAAAAGAGAAGAGAAATGAGCCAAAACACAGATTCCTCTCCCCAAAGCAAGGACAAACATTCTGTGTGACCAGGAGACACTCGAAGCTGCTTTAAATTTTACACCTGGGGTGACAACTGCAAGGTGTGCCCACTGGAAACCATCGGCCACAGGCTCCTGCAGAGCTCCTCAGCTGCACTCAGGCCAGGACCTGCACCGCACTCAGGCTGGGTCCCACACCATGCTCAGGCCACGTCCCCGCACCACCCTCAGGCCACGTCCCCTGCACCGGGCTCAGGCCACGGTCCCTGCACCGGGCTCAGGCCACGGTCCCTGCACCGGGCTC
>VWZI01005073.1:153501-177594 GCA_013396835.1 Psilopogon haemacephalus
TGGGCTCAGGCCATGTCCCCACACCACCTTCAGGCCATGTCCCCACACCGCCCTCAGGCCATGTCCCCACAGCACTCTCAGGCCGGGTCCCCACACCGCCCTCAGGCCATGTCTCCGCACCGCCCTCAGGCCATTGTCCCTGCACTGGAAACTGCTTCAGAGATGAGAGGCTCTGCTGCCAGGCACCCAGAGACAGAAGAAGAGGACAGAGGCTCAAGCTGTGCCAGGGCAGGTTCAGGCTGGACGTTAGGCAGAAGTTCTTCCCAGCAAGACAGACTGACATTGGGATGGGCTGCCCAGGGAGGTGGTGGAGTCCTCATCCCTGAAGGTGTTTGAGAGGAGGCTGCATGAGGCACTTGGTGCCATAGGTTAGTTAATGAGAAGGTGTTAGGTGATGATAGGTTGGACCCAATGCTCCTGGAGGTCTTTTCCAACCTGGTTCATTCTGTGGGTCTGTGATTGTGCAGCATGCAGGCTGCCTGGAGAGCTCAGCAGCGGAGGATGTGGCTGTGCAAGGAGCACTCAGCTACACTGGGGTCAAAACCCTGCCCTTGACTTACTGACTGACTTAGGTCTGCTGCCAAGCCTGGGCCAGGCAAGAGCAGGCTCAGCATCGCCGCGCGGATGGGGCCAGACTCCATCAGCGGGAGGTGCTGGAGATCAGGATAAAAGCATGCTGAGATGCTGGATGGCGAAGGAGGCAGCAGCAAGCCAAGGACCCGAGGAGCCAAGGCTCTATTCCACAGGACACCTGTTCCTACATTTTTCCCCACCAGAAAATTCACATTACATCAGCTCCATCCGTGCAGCTCGAGCAGGAGCAACAGGAGGCAACCGAAACCAAGAACCACCACACGCAGAGGCTTCTAATTTAATCTTCTGCTGCCCCTGCCAATGACTTCATTCCCCTTCTCCTTTCCCACCAGCCTCAGGACTTAATTGCTCAGCTCTAAACCTCTGCAGCTCGGTAATAGCAGGCACTTGGAGCCCAGAGATAATCTCCAGCATCCAGCTTGGATGTTGCTCCGAACAGCACAATTAGCCTCCGGTGAGCCAAGATGGATTGGTGCTGTCAGCAGGCAGAGCCTTGGGCCCTGGTACAAGCTGAAGGGAGGAGGTGCTGGATATGTTCATCACCTGGCTGCTGAATTCAACCAGAAAACAGGAGTGGAGGAGTGGGACACCATCATTAGCCCCAAGGTGCCAGCAAGTGGCAACTGGCAGAGGGGAGATTTAAATGGGATGTTCGGAGGAAGTTCCTTCCAGTGAAGGTGGTGAGACACTGGCACAGGTTGCCCAGAGAGGTGGTGGTGGAGCACAGAATCGCCCAATGTGATCAAAGATGCTTCTGTGCTCCACCCACTCCCTGGAGGTGTTCAAGGACAGGTTGGATGAGGTCTTGAGTGACCTGTTCTAGTGGGAGGTGTCCCTGCCTATGGCACAGGGGGGCTGGAACTGGCTGAGCTTTGAGGTCCCTTCTGACCTAAGCCATTCTATGGTTCTCTGATCTTATTGGAGCTGCCTGCAGCTCCTGCAGGCATCTGGGTGGCAGCAAGGAAGAGAACTGGGAGGTGTCCCTGCCTATGGCACAGGGCAGGTGGAACTGGATGAGCTTTGAGGTCCCTTCCAACCTAAACCATTCTATGATTCTAAGTGTTCCACTAGCTGGAAGTCTTCATGCCCCTCTTGTCTTCCTCAATAGGCTGGATGCTAAAAGCCACTGCTCAAGCCATGCCAACCCCCACACCCCTCACCAGGCAGTAATTCCTACATCACCACCGCTGTGATCCCTAATCAACCTACACAGGGCACCACCCATGGCTGGAAACTGCTCTGTGGATGGTGTCAAATCATGAGGAGGACACAGAGATGCTGAGAGGGCTGCAGCAGCTCTGCTCTGAGGACAGGCTGAGAGAGGCTCTGCAGCCTGGAGAAGAGAAGGCTGCCAGGAGACCTTGGAGTGGCCTTCCACTATCTGAATGGGGATACAGGAGGGCTGGGGAGGGACTATTGACAAGGGCTTGTAATGGAGGAGGAATGGGTCAGGGTAGATTTAGATCAGACATCAAGAAGAAGCTCTTTACTATGAGGGTGGTGAAATGTTGGGATGGGCTGCCCAGAGAGGTGGGGGAGATGTTTAAGACCAGGCTAGATGAGGCCTTAAGCAACCTGGTCTAGTAGAAGATGCATCTGCCCATGGCAGGAGGAATGGAAGGGACCTGAGACTTTTTAGTCTGAAGAAGACTGAGAGGGGATTGAATCAATGTTTATCAATATCTGAGGGCTGGTCAGGAGTGGGGGGACAGGCTCTGCTCACTGCTCCCTGCCATAGGCCAAGGAGCAATGGATGGAAGCTGCAGCACAGGAGGTTGCAGCTCAACACAAGAGGCAGCTTCTTGCCTGTGTGGTTCCCAGAGCACTGGCACAGGCTGCCCAGAGAGGTTGTGGAGTCTCCCTGTCTGGAGCCTTTCCAGGACTGTCTGGATGTGTTGCTGTGTGCCCTGAGCTAGCTTGGATGGTCCTGCTCTGGCAGGAGGGTTGGACTCAATGATCTCCTTCGGTCCTTTCCAACCCCTGACATCCTGTGATCTTGGGTCCCTTCCAACCCAAACCATTCTATCAATCTGTGAATGCACCACGGAGAAGGCAGCATCGTACCATAACCTCTGGCACTTTGTGGCAACAGAGCCTCTCACTTCTCCCTGTTCCCTTCTATGTCCCAACCAGCAAGAGGCAGCCAAGTGGTAGCAGCAGACGAAGCCAACCAGCAAAGCTCAGAGAAACCACAGCAGCTGCACACACTAAAAGCTGCGGCAGGATGTGGCAAGGGTTAGTGGATCTGCCGGGGGCCACCTCAGCTGCAGTGCAAACCAAAAGCAGCACTTTGCACCTTCTGAGCTCCAGAGAGCACACTGAAGACATTGCTCAGCTTCACGCTGCTGAGGTGTCCTGGCTTGATCGCCTTGCCCAGGAGCCTAGGGCAGGGCAGTGGAGTTGCCCAGCCAAGGGCTGCTCATGAGGCAGCCCTCAGATGCAGGCAGCTGTTGGGGTGCAGCACAGCCAGGCTGGTTTGTGCTTGTGCTGCAGGACACAGCTCTCAGTGCTGCTGCTCCCCCATTCCTACAGCCACAGCCTGGATCTGCAGTGGTGCCTGGAGCTGTTGGACAGATGCCTCCTTTCACTCGGTTGGATTTCATGGTGTGTGAGCTTTAGCTTGACTACCAAAGGCACACAGCCCACACCAGGGCTGAGCTGATAAGCAGACCTGGCAGTGCTAATTGCCCCACTTAATCTGTGGCATTATCAGGTTCATTTGCTGGCTCCATCACTCCGTGTTGTGGTCACATCCCCACCAGCTGTCCGTGGTTCCCTCCCACAAGACAGGGCACTGCTTGCCAGCTCTGTCTCTCTTTTGGCTCAGAGGATCACAGAATGGTCTCCAGACCCTCCAGCAGCTTCGCTGTCCTTCTCTTCACCTGCTCCAGAACCTCAATATCCTCCTTGGAGTGAGGAGCCCAAATTTGAACACAAATATTCAACAGCAAGCACTCAACAGCACAGAGCGGAGCAAAGAGCCACTTCATTGCTTTGGTCTCACACCAAACTGGTCCATCCCTGAGCCTTCTGCAGCCAGTGCTGGATCTCAAACTGACCCGAGAGCTGCCCAGATGTGAGTCCCTCTCTCCCTTTATGTGACAGAGCCCATCCCTGAGCCTTCTGCAGCCAGTGTTGGATCTGACACCAACTCACAGAGCTGCCCAGATGTGAGTCCCTTCCTCCCTTTATGGGGCAGAGTCCATCTCTGAGCCTTCTGCAGTCAGCATTAGGTCTGACACCAACCCACAGAGCTGCCCAGATGTGAGTCCCTTCCTCCCTTTATGTGGCAGAGTCCTGGGAGGAGAAGCAGCAAAAATGAGAGCAGAATCCCTCCTCCCAAACCACCTGCAACCTACTTTCCTGCCTGTAATCCCTGAGGCAGGCTCCAGGGAGAGGAGCATCTGTAGACAGGCTCCTCTGCTAGGAGACACAGCAACCAAGCAGCCTGCCACAGGCAAACAAAGGAAGGAGGTTTAGCAGAGTGCAGGGAGCTTGGACAATGCTCAGGGCAAAGGAAGATGTTCTGGTTAGGAGGCAACTGCACAAATAACTCCCTGCTGGTCCTGAGGAGGACAGACATGAGCATACCTCTGCAGAGAGCAGAACAGGAGGTGAACCCACAGCAAGCAGAGACAGGTGGCAGAAAGACAGAACCACTGGCAAGAGATCTTTGAGCTCCTCAAATCCAAGCACTCACCCAGAGCTCACAGCCCCACCACCGCTGCTAAGCAGTGCTGCCACTAAACCACATCCCTCAGCACCACATCCTTGGGTCATCTAAATCCCTCCAGGGATGGGGACTCCCTGGGCAGCCTGTGCCAGTGCCTCACAACCCTTTTTGGGTATAATTTTTTTTTTAATTTTTTTTTTTAGTATCCAACCTGAACCTCCCTTGGCATAACCTGAGGCCACTTCCTCTTGTCCTGTTGATGGTCCTTGGGAGAAGAGACCATAGAATCATAGAATCAGTCAGGGTTGGAAGGGACCACAAGGATCAGCCAGTTCCAACCCCCCTGCCATGCCCAGGGACACCCTACCCTAGAGCAGCCTCACCACAGCCTCTGCCAGCCTGGCCAAAAACACCTCCAGGGATCTGGCCCCAAACACCTCCCTGCAGGGGCAACCCATTCCAGCCTCTCACCACTCTCATGCTCAACAACTTCCTCCTCACTTCCAGCTCTGCTCCATTCCCCCTAGTCCTGTCACTCCCTGATAGCCTCAAAAGTCCCTCCACAGCTTTTTTATAGGTCCACTTCAGATCCTGGAAGGCCACAAGAAGGTCCCCTGGGAGCCTCCTCTTCTGCAGCCTGCACAGCCCCAACTCTTTCAGTCTGTCCTCATAGTAAAGGTGCTCCAGGCCTCTGAGCATCCTTGTGGCCTAATCCCCACCTGCCTCCAACCTGCTTTCAGGGAGGTGTAGAGAGCAATGAGGTCTCCCCTCAGCCTCCTCTTCTGGAAACTAAGCAACCTCAGCTCCCTCAGCCACTCCTCCTAAGACTTGTCTTCAAGACCCTCCCCCCCACTAGCTTCTCTGCCTTTTTCTGGACCTGCTCCAGCACCTCGATGTCACTCTTGAAATGAGGAGCCCAAAACTGAGCCCAGTAGTCAAGGTGCAGCCCTCAGTATAAGGGAGACAATAACCCCCCAGATCTGATGGAGACACTCTTCTGATGCAGTCCAGGATGCCACTGCTCTTCCTGTCCACCTAAGCCCACTGCTGGCTCATGTTCTGCCAGCCTTCAACCAGCACCTCCAGGTCCTTCTCTTCTGGACAGCTTTCCAGCCCCTCTGCCCCAAGCCTGTAACGTTGCATGGGGCTGCAGTGCAGCACTCAGCATACACTTCCTAAACATCTCAGGGAGCTCACTCCCAGCACTGAGGAGTTAAAAACCATCCTGCACTTCCCTGTGGCTGGAAAGTAGGTCATACCTGAGCCTCACTACAGTAACGTTCCAAAGGCTGCTTGCTGCCCTTGGAAACAGAATGCAATGGGGTGGGTTGGAAGGGACCTCAAAGATCATCCAGCTCCAACATCCCCATCAAGGGAAGGGTCTCCTCTCACCAGCCCAGATTACTCAAAGCTTCATCCAGCTTGGCCTTGAATGCCTCCAGGGAGAAGGCATCCACAACCTCCCTGGGCAACCTGTGCCTGTGTCTCCCCACCCTCACTCTCAACAATTTCTTCCTCATCTCCACTCTCAGTGTCCCCTCTCCCAGCTCAAAGCCATTATCCCTCATCCTGGCACTCACAGCCCTTGTCAAAAGTCCCTTCCCCAGCTCTCCTGTAGCCCACTTCAGGTACTGGACAACTGCTCTAACATCTCCCTGCCTCCGTAACACCCTCACTGGAAAGAATTTCTTCCTGCTCTCCAGTCTCAGTCTCCCCTTTAAGACCTTTTTCCCTTGTCCTGTCCCCACAGGCTCTTCTAAACAGTCCTTTCCCAGCTCTCCTGGAGCCTCTTCAGGTGCTGGAAGGCTGCTCTAAATTCTTCCTGCAGCCTTCTCTTCTCCAGCCTTCACAGTCCCAACTCTCCCAGCCTCCTCTGTGACTTCCTCTGGACCTGATGAAGCAGTTTGATTGGCTTCCCAGGACCGTGTGCCCTTCATCAGAGGATGCAAAGAGCAGGAGCTGGAAGCCCAAAGCATTTCCCCAGAGATATCTGATGTCACACACCCTACCCCATGATGTTTTACACCTGGGCAAACTAGGGAGGGGTTGAACCCAGTGCCAAATGCCATTCTTGGAGAGGAGAAGAAAGTTTCAGGGTCAGCAAAACACTTTGATTATTTCTGCTATGAGAGAGGTGAAAGTGATGGAGCAAAGAAATCTCATTTGGAAACGTTTCCCTGTCTCAAGTTGTAAAATGGACTTTTATGAGGTTTCCTTTCCAATAAAAGCCTTCACACAGAATCACAGAATCAGTCAGGGTTGGAAGGGACCACAAGGATCAGCCAGTTCCAACCCCTCTGCCATGCCCAGGGACACCCTACCCTAGAGCAGCCTCACCACAGCCTCTGCCAGCCTGGCCAAAAACACCTCCAGGGATCTGGCCCCAAACACCTCTCTGCAGGGGCAACCCATTCCAGCCTCTCACTGCTCTCATGCTCAACAATTTCCTCCTCATCTCCACTGAATCTCCCCACCTCCAGCTTTGCTCCATTCTTCCTAGTCCTGGCACTCCCTCACAGCCTCAAAAGTCCCTCCCCAGCATTTTTGTAGCCTCCCTCAGATCCTGGAAGGCCACAAGAAGGTCACCTGGGAGCCTCCTCTTCTCCAGCCTGCACAGCCCCAACTCTTTCAGGCTGTGCTCACAGCAGAGCTGCTGCAGCCCTCTGAGCATCCTCATGGCCCTTCTCTGCACACACTGCAGCATGTCCATGCTTGTCACCCCAAGCCTCAGCGTTTCTCATTGCATTTAAAGATGACATTTTGCTGGAAACCACCAAGCCCTACACCCTCGGTGGGTGCAAAAGGTCATCCAAACTTCACTGCACTCCACTGCTGTGTGGGAAAGCCCAGAGGACTCTGCTCTCCACTCACTGCCTGGCTGAAAGTAGGCACAGGATAGCTGCCTGCTGGGTGAGGATGGACTTTTCTGCTGGGTGGGCTTAGCAGGGCATCACACACACTGCAGGAGGGAAGAGATCTGAGTCACCCAAAGCACATCTCAACCCTCCTTCCTTCCAGAAGCCAGCAAATCAGAGCTTAGAGGCTCCCTAGGATATTGCTAAGAGCCTGGAAGAGAGCAGCAATGCTCAGCACAGGACTTAAAACCCACCAAGGCCCCTGGAGAAACAAGCAGAGGAAAAACAACAGCTTGTTGCCTATCAAATCCAGTTAACTGGATGGACTCAGCTATGCATTGGACTGGAATCAAGAGGTAATGCAGCTTAGCTTCTACACCCTGAGGATGTAACACAGAATCACAGAATTAAGCAGGCTAGAAAAGACCTTCAAGACCACCTAACACCTTCTAATTAACTAACCCATGGCACTAAGTGCCTCACACACTTCCACTTAAATACCACCAGGGATGGGGACTCCACCACCTCCGCATGCAGCCCATTCCAATGTCAATCTCTCTTGCTGGGAAGAACTTAGAACGCTAGAATCAGTCAGGGTTGGAAGGGACCACAAGGACCATCTAGTTCCAACTTCCCTGTCACGGGCAGGGACACCCTACCCTAGATCTTCCTAACCTCCAGCCTGAACCTGCCCTGCCACAGCTTGAGCCTGTGTCCTCCTGTTCTGTCCCTGGATGCCTGGCAGCAGAGCCCAACCCCAGCTGGCCACAACCTCCCTTCAGGTAGCTTCAGAGAGCAATGAGCTCTGCCCTGAGCCTTCTCTTCTGCAGGCTGCACACCCCCAGCTCCCTCAGCCTCCCCTCACAGGGCTGTGCTCCAGGCCCCTCCCCAGCCTTGCTGCCCTTCTCCAGGCATGTTCAAGCACACACAGGGACTGCAAGGATCACCTCAACACCAAAGCATGTCCATGCTCATGGGCAAGGGTTTCTGCCCCTCTACTCTTGGTGAGACCTCACTTGGAGTATCGTTTCCAGCTCTGGGTGTCCATGCCAGGTGGGCTAGCAGGGCAGTGCACACACTGCAGGGGGGAAAATTCCTGAGTCACCAAAAGCACATCTTAACCTTCCTTCCTCCCACTACCCACCAAACCAGGGACTCCTTGCCAGGCTGCCCTGGGAGCAGCTATGAAGTCTGTGTTATTTGGAACCATAGAATGAGTCCGGGTTGGAAGGGAGCACAAGGATCAGCCATTTCCAACCCCCCTGCCATGCCCAGGGACACCCTACCCTAAAGCAGGCTGCACACAGCCTCTGCCAGCCTGGCTAAAAACACCTTCAAGGATGTGGCACCAAACACTTCCCTGAGCAACCCATTCCAGCCTCTCACCACTCTCATGCTCAACAACTTCTTCCTCACATCCACTCTGAATCTCCTCACCTCCAGCTTTGCTCCATTCCCCCTAGTCCTGCCACTCCCTGATAGCCTAAACCAGAGCCACATCTCCCTCTGCCTTTGGCCAGTCCCCAGAAGCAGTTGTTGAGGAGCTGGGACAGAAAATGTCATAGCTATCAGATGACAGCAGTGTTTAAAAAGCAAAGCACAACAGAAGGGTTCAGAGTAAGAGCTCAGCTTTCCTTCCCAGGAAGCTGAACTGCTGCTGCCAGGACAGGGATGGGGAGCAGCAGCCAACAGGGAACTGGTGCAGAGGAGGTGGAAAAATTATCTGCACCCAGGTGCATCACTCTGAAGAAAAGGAGATCTCTGGTCACGTCGCTGTCCTCTGGACCTTTCTGCACTGCTTTGATTTCCCACCGTGTGCTGGTCTGAACTAATTGGAGGATATGAATGAGAAATTAGGCTGTAGGCTGAGAAAGGAAAGACAAAATTTGATTCTACTTCACTCACAGGTTGCTGAAATGGTATAAAGTTAGAACCCAAACAAAAGACAGACTGAGCTGTGCTGGCTGCTGCTGCATCTCTCTCCCTGCATTCTTAGCTGGATCTGAATAACTTCATCAATTACTTTCCTGCTACTAATCCCCCCTGGCCAATCTACCTTTGCTTATCTGGCACATAATACAGACAGTGAGATAATATTGGGTGGTGGGAAGGAAGGTGGTAGAGTGGTTAGAAACCCTTCTTGGGGATTCTGATCCATGGGAGGGCTGTGGTGTTTCTGTATTACCTTTTCACTGTATATAGCTGTAAATCTCTGCTATATATTGTAAATCTCTGCTTCTCTATTGGGCAAAGCTGTAAATAGTAAGCTTCATTCCTTAACTTCGAGCCAACTGAGTCCTAGCCTGGGCTATTTCAAAGTGGGAGGGGGGGTTGGGGGGGAAGAACTGCCAAACCACCACATACCAAGCTACCAGCTGATCCATAAACTGCCTTCTACAAGGCACGCTTGGGGTGATGGCATGCAGAGCCCATCCACCCCCACCAGGCCACTGCAGAACCAGATCCTGGAACATAGAATCATAGAATGGTTTAGGTTGGAAGAGACCTCAAAGCTCAGCCAGTTCCAACCCCCCTGTGCCATAGGCAGGAACACCTCCCACTAGATCAGGTCACTCAAGACCTCATCCAGCCTGGCCTTGAACACCTCCAGGGAGGGAGCAGCCACAACCTCCATGAGCAACCTGTGCCAGTGTCTCACCACCCTCACTGTGAAGAACTTCCTCCTAACATCCAGTTTCAATCCCCCCTCTGCCAGTTTAAATCCATTCCTCCTCATCCTGTCATTACAAGACTTTGTGAATAGTCCCTCCTCAGCCCTCCTGGAGCCCCCTTCAGATACTGGAAGGCTACTATAAGGTCTCCTGGAAGCTTTCTCTTCTCCAGCCTGCAGAGCCCCAACTCTTTTAGCCTGTCCTCATAGCAGAGCTGCTGCAGCCCTCTGAGCATCTTCATGGCCTCCTCTGGACTCTCTCCAGCACTTCCATGTCCTTCTTGTGCTGGGGGCTCCAGAACTGCACACAGTGCTCCGGGTGGAGTCTGAGTAGAGCAGAGTAAAGGGGCAGAATCCCCTCCCTTGCCCTGCTGGCAACGCTTCTCTTGCTGCAGCCCAGAGCCGGATGTGCATCTAGGGGAGGGCAGAGAGGGAGTTAACTCCCAACAGACACCACCCTCCCTCCTGCTTTCAATTTGGGGGTTTTCTTGGCCAGAGCCAGCAGAGGGAACGTGCAGTGTTGTTGTAAGGAGAGCACAGTTTTGCCAAGGCATCTACAATATTGTGTGTTGCCTCCATCTGCTCCTGCTAAACAAACCCGGGGCCGTGTCTAATCTAATGAGGAGCTGTTGGCAGTAACGGCGCAGCCATCTGCACCAAGCTTGCAACCTGTTGCAAAGCTGGGTGTGGACACCAGGGAAGTCAGAACTGATTTCTCCCATGCGGGCAACAGGAGTGGGAACTTCCCCTCCTCTGGTTTTTGGGGCGATTTGGCCACATCAGCTGAACACGTCGGAACTGCTTGGTCTTTTGTGAGCAGTGTCATGTGAATGGGATAGGGACAACTCCTCTCTTTGTACACTGATAGAATGGGTTGGACGGGACCTCAAAGCTCAGCCAGTTCCAACCCCTCACCATAGGCAGGGACACCTCCCACTAAACCAGGTTGCCCAGAGCCTCATCCAGACTGGCCTTAAAAAACCTTCCACCACCTCCCTGGGCAGCTTATGGCAGTGTTCACCACAGAATCACAAAATTCTCAGGGGTTGAAGGGACCCAAGGTCCATCCAACCTGGCCTTGAACACAGGCTGGGCAGTGACTGGCTGGAGAGTAGCCCTAAGGAGAGGGATTTAGTGGGGCTGGAGGACGAGAAGCTGAAGATGAGGCAGCAGTGTGCACTTGCAGGGCAGAAAGGCAAGCAGAGGCTGGGCTGCAGCAGGAGCAGTGTGGGCAGCAGGGCCAGGGAGGTGATTGTGCCCCTCTGCTGTGCTCTGCTGAGAGCCCACCTGGAGTAGTGCATCCAGTGCTGGAGCCCCTGGGACAAGAGGGATGTGGAGATGCTGGAGGTGTGCAGAGAAGGGCCCCGAGGATGCTGAGAGGGCTGCAGCAGCTCTGCTGTGAGCACAGCCTGGAAGAGTTGTGGCTGTGCAGGCTGCAGAAGAGGAGGCTCCCAGGGGACCTTCTTGTGGCCTTCCAGTACCTGAAGGGGGCTACAAAAAAGCTGTGGAGGGACTTTTGAAGCTCTGAGGAAGTGACAGGACTAGGGGGAATGGAGCAAAGCTGGAGGTGGGGAGATTCAGTCTGGAGATGAGGAGGAAGTTGTTGAGCATGAGAGTGGTGAGAGGCTGGAATGGGTTGCCCCTGCAGGGAGGTGTTTGGGGCCAGATCCCTGGAGGTGTTTTAGGCCAGGCTGGCAGAGGCTGTGGGCAGCCTGCTCTAGGGTAGGGTGTCCCTGGGCATGGCAGTGGGGTTGGAACTGGCTGATCCTTGTGGTCCCTTCCAACCCTGACTGATTCTCTGATTCTATGTTTCACACCTGGCCGAGTTTAAATCTTAGGGGGCTGGCAGCAGGGGGCCACCCATTCAGTCCCTCCTCCTGGCTGTGCTGTGCTGCTCCTCTCTGTTAAATCATCACTCGAGTCATTGCTCTCAGAGCAGGGCTGGGGCTGCAACCAGCAGCAGCAAGGTGGGGAAGGGCTCTCTGAGCCCTTTTGCAGCCTACTGGCACTGTGGCAATGAAGAGTTTGCACAGAGCAGACCAGTGCTGGTCAGTGCTGAGCTCCAAGCAGGGAAGGTGCTGGGAGTACACAGCACGGGTCCAGAGGAAGCATTTCTGACATTTGCTTCGTCATCTCCTTCCCTCCACTCTGGCATCCTGAACAAGTCCTTCCTCTGGTAGCCCTGGAAACAGCAGCAGCAGGCAGGTCCAGATGTGCATGTGGCATCTCCAGGCAAGGTGGCACTGGAGGGGAGGGACTGGGCTTTGTCCCACCCCAGCCACCCTCACCATCACCCAATCCATCTTCTCACAGCACAGTGGGGACAAGTGTGGTAATTCACAGATTGCTTCAGCTTGAAGGGGACCCTCAAAGGTTGTTTCATCCTACCCCCCCCTACTGTCATCAGAGACAGCTCTGGCTAGATCAGCCCTGCCCAGGGTCACAACAAGTTTGAGCTTGGATGTCTCCAGGGATGAAGCCCTGACCACATCCCAGAGCAACCTGTTGTGGTATTTCACAGCTCTCATTGTGCAGAACTTCCTCCTGCACCAAATCTCAGAGTAGGGAAGAGGGATGCTGGTGGAGGGCTGGGTATGGAATGTTCTCCTAGCACTGAGGGCTGGGGAAGCACCAGCAGCCACAGGCACCTAAAGGAATTCAAATTCTCCTTCCAGCTCGTTTGGAGGCCTCCATCACACAGCTTTGCTTTCTTCTTGCTCTGCTTTCCCCAGCCCAGTCCATAGCTCAGGCCAGACACTGCCAACAGCTCTGCAGCACTCCAGCAACCAGCACAGTAGCATCACCAGCTCAGATCAGGCTCCAAAGCACTGCCTCAAGCTAAGGGAAACAGCAGAAGACAGCCCAAAACTCTGCATTGTGTAACTCCTACATAGAATCAGTCAGGACTGGAAGGGACCACAAGGATTAGCCAGTTCCAACCCCTGAGAGCAGTGACTCGAGTGCTGATTTAACAGAGAGGAGCAGCACAGCCAGGAGGGGGGACTGAATGGGCAGTCCCCTACTGCCAGCCCCCTAAGATTTAAACTCGGCCAGGTGTGAAACATAGAATCAGAGAATCAGTCAGGGTTGGAAGGGACCACAAGGATCAGCCAGTTCCAACCCCCCTGCCATGCCCAGGGACACCCTACCCTAGAGCAGGCTGCACACAGCCTCTGCCAGCCTGGCCAAAAACACCTCCAGGGATCTGGCCCCAAACAACCTCCCTGCAGGGGCAACCCATTCCAGCCTCTCACCACTCTCATGCTCAACAACTTCCTCCTCACCTCCACCTTTGCTCCACTCCCCCTCATTCCTGGCACTCCCTGAGAGCCTCAAAAGTCCCTCCCCAGCTTTGTTTTAGCCCCCTTCAGATGCAGGAAGGCCACCAGAAGGTCCCCTGGGAGCCTCCCCTTCTGCAGCCTGCACAGCCCCAACTCTTTCAGGCTGTGCTCACAGCAGAGCTGCTGCAGCCCTCTCAGCATCCTCGGGGCCCTTCTCTGCACACCTCCAGCATCTCCACATCCCTCTTGTCCCCAGGGCTCCAGAACTGAATGCAGACTGAACAGACCCAGCAAAACACAAGTAGGTGACAGCTCAGTGGCAGGGACTCAAGCAAATCGAGGAAAGGCAATCAGAGAAGGGTGCTTGAGCTGAAAAATTTCCTCATTCCCCACCTGAAAAACTCCTGTTTGTCCACAGGGAGTCCTCTCCTTCAGTTTTCCAGTGGGAAATAAGGGGTTTAATTTCGTTTGGATTTCAAATAGGACTTCAGGTTTTATTTTTATTTGGCTGTTGTTTTTGTAACTGCAGTGATACTGGGAAGTGGGTCGAAAGCAGACACTTGGAAACAGCTTGAAACCTCCCAGGGGAAGCTCTGCCTCATGAAACAAAAACTTCTGGAGTCAGGAATTTTCCTCTACTATTCCTCCTGGGGGAAAAAAAAAAAACCTGAATTTTTGGGCAGACAGGCTTCAAACCTAGAGGGAGGCTGCCCTCACCTCAACTTGGTTCCTACTCCCCACCCCATCAGGATCAAAAATGGAGTGTGAGTGAGGTTGGGGAGACAATGGCACAGGTTGTCAGGGAGGTTGTGGATGCTCCCTCCCTGCATCAAAAATGGAGTGTGAGTGAGGGTGGGGAGACAATGGCACAGGTTGTCAGGGAGGTTGTGGATGCTCCCTCCCTGCATCAAAAATGGAGTGTGAGTGAGGGTGGGGAGACAATGGCACAGGTTGTCAGGGAGGTTGTGGATGCTCCCTCCCTGGAGGTGTTCAAGGCCAGGTTGGATGAGATCTTGAGCAAGCTGTGTTGGTGGGAGGTGTCCCTGACCATGGCAGAAGTACTGTGAACTGGGACAGAGTGGTCAGCCATTGGAAGAGGCTGCTCAGGGAAGTGGTGGAGTCACCATCTCTGGAGGTGTTAAAAATACATGCACTAGTTGGTACCTCCCCATAGAACCACAGAATGGTTTGAATTGGAAAGGACCTTAAAGCTCATTCAGTTCCAACACCCCTGCCATGGGCAGGGACACATCCCACTAGCCCCAGGCTGCTCAAGGTCTTCTCCAATCTGGCCGTGGACACCTCCAGAGAGAGAGCATCCACAACTTTCCTGGGCAATCTCTTGCAGTGTTTCACCACCCTCACTGGAAAAAAAGAAAGCATCTTCCTAATCTCCACTCCCAATCTCCCCTTTTTCATCTTTCCCCCTCATCTTAGCATTACAAGTCCTTGTCAAAATCCCTCTTCAGCTCTCCCGTGGCCCTTTTCAGGTGCTGGAAGGCTGTTCTAAGGTCTCCCTGGAGCCTTTTCTTCTCCAGGCTGAACAGCTCCACCTCTCCCAACCTGTCCAGCCTCAACAACCCCTGGACTCTGCTGATCCTTGTGGTCCCTTCCAACCCTGACTGATTCTAGGATTCTCTAAGGAATGATAAAAACCTCATCATTATTTTTTTTTTCACAACCAATGATCCAATTTCTCTCATTAAAATATTGTAATTAGCCTCAGACCAGCCACACCAACTGACACCAGACTGTGGTTCATCTCCCTCCAAGCTGCTTAGAGAGCACTGGGGCTTTCTTCCTCTGCTTCTCCCTCTTGCAAAGTCATCTTCCCAGAAAATCTAGTCTGACATCTCCTTTCAAGAGGAGAAGATGGCTCATACATCCCCACCTAGAGCAGAAGACAGCTCAGGCAGCCATAAGGGAGCCACAGCCTAGTAAATACTGATCCTTGCCTGTTGTGCCACCAGCAGAAGAGCAGAGATTGAGACACAAGGCTCACCAGCCCAGCCATAATGACATTAGAAAGGTGATTGTCTCCTCTCCCACCAGGCTCTGGGCTTGCCTTCCCTAACAAAGCTTCCAGCTGATATTTGCAAGGACAGGCTCAGCCACCACACAAGGGCTGGGAAAGACAAGAGCTCATTGTCTGCTCAGCACCTGGCAACACAAGGATGAAGGCTGCAGAAAGGCTGAAAGGAGCGGAGGAGCCACTAGCCAGGAGCAAGTCAAAGATAGGTCCTAGGGGTACCCCCCCACCCACCCAGCTCCAGGCATTCAGCTACAGATATGAGTACCCCAAATCACTGCAGCAGCCTCTCAAATGCACATTTCATAGATCCACAGGATGGGTTGGGTTGGAAGGGACCTCAAAGATTATTTAGCTCCAACTCCCCTGCCATAGGCAGGGACACCTTCCACTAGACCAAGCTGCCCAAGGCCTCATCCAGTCTGGTCTTGAACACCTCCAGGGAGGTTGTGGAGCACAGAATCACCCAATGTGATCTTTGATCCCTGTTGTAATAGGAGCTCCAGAACTGGATGCTGCTGGCACATCTTCATGGCAAAGACCTCTCACCAGCCTCATGCCCTTCTCTGGGCACAGTAGACTCTCTAGATCACAGAATCAGTCAGGGTTGGAAGGGACCACAAGGATCAGCCAGTTCCAACCCCCCCTAGAGCAGCCTCACCACAGCCTCTGCCAGCCTGGCCAAAAACACCTCCAGGGATCTGGCCCCAAACACCTCCCTGCAGGGGCAACTCATTCCAGCCTCTCACCACTCTCATGCTCAGAAACTTCCTCCTCACCTCCAGCCTCAATCTCCCCACCTCCAGCTTTGCTCTATTCCCCCTAGTCCTGTCACTTCCTCAGAGCCTCAAAAGTCCCTCCCCAGCCTTTTTTGTAGCCCTCTTACCAGCCTCCTGCCCTTCTCTGAGCACAGTAGACTCTCTAGATGGATGCAGTAAGGATGCTGCTGGCACCTCAACACCAAACCAGCTCACTGCATGCCTGGCTGCAGGTGGTAGGTTACAAATGAGAAGGGAAACTGAGGCACAGAGCAGGAAAGGGCCTTTGGTGCAAAGCTGTGGGGGTCTCCAACCCTCACTCCACACTCAGCTCCACCCAGAGGGGCACCCTGCCTGACTTTGGACCAAAGCTCCTTTTGTCCTGTGAGCTGCCTCATGTTTTTGAGCAGAGCAGTGCCACCAGGGCTCTTCTCTGGCAGGCAATAAATCATCCAGGATTTAAAAAAGGAGCTAAATCTAATTTTAATCAAGCACAAGTTGTCCAGATCCCAGCAGGAGATGCTGGCTCACACCTGTTGGGTGCCTTGGTTCATAGGAGGAGGTTTGTGCTTTGTATTGCTAACTGAGCAGGGCAAAAATCACCATCCCAGGCACTTAATTGGACTAATTAGAAGCTTTTTGGGGAGGGAGGGGGATGATATTTGGGAAAATTGCTGTCCTCCACCAAGGCACAAGTGACCACATGATGGCCTCCACAGCACTGCCACCAAAATTTTCTCTGCCTCCCCAAGTAAGGAGGTAGGACAGCACATTGCAGAGCTGAGGGAAGGATCAGTTCCCTTGTGCTGTTTGCCTCCTGTTGTTGCAGGAGAAGGTGGAACTTACATGGGGGTTTGGGATTTTTTTTTTCCTTCCCTTAATGATATGGAAAAGTGCCCCAACAAGCCAGGAATGAAAGCACATTCCAGCTGAGCTTCCTCAACATCAAAACAGGCACTGATTTTGCCAGCACTCCACCTTTGGTGCCCGTGGGCCACTGCTCCCCATGCTGTGCATAGAATCACAGAATGGTTTGGGTTGGAAGGGGCTTTGAAGATCATCTAGTTCCAGCCACAGGCAGAGACACCTTCCACTAGCCCAAGATGCTCAAGACCTCATCCAACCCAGCACTGAACTCCACCTATCAGGGAAGGAGCATCCAGCACCTCCCTGGGCAACCTGTGCCAGCGTCTTCCCACCCTTTAAAAGAATGGATCTGAATGATCCCAGTGTCAGCCCTCAGAACATCACTTCAGGACATGGTTTAATGGCCACGGTTGATCCTAGATTGACAGTTGGACTCTGTTGATCCCAGAGGTCTCCCCCAGCCAAAACAATTCTAGGATTCTTTCTCCAGGCACCACAGAACCAGCACGGACATTGCCTACACCTCCACCAGTGCTCTGCTGGGGACCAGCAGATGACTTCTCTCATGAGCTACCTAGCAAACAGCAATTTTGTTTCTCTCCTGGTGCTATTTTCCATCTCAGCACTTCCCAAGCTGTCCCCTTGCTGCATCTCTCTGATCATAAAATTGTAGAATCAGTCAGGGTTGGAAAGGACCACAAGGATCAGCCAGTCCCAACCCCCCTGCCATGCCAAGGGACACCCTACCCTAGAGCAGGCTGCCCACAGCCTCAGCCAGCCTGGCCAAAAACACCTCCAGGGATGAGGCTTCCACTGCCTACCTGGGCAACCCATTCCAGGCTCTCACCACGCTCATGATGAAGAACTTCTTCCTAACATCCAGTCTGTATCTCCCCACCTCCAGCTTTGTCCCATTCCCCCTAGTCCTATCACTACATGACAGCCTAAAAAGTCCCTCCCCAGCTTTCTTGTAGCCCCCTTCAGATCCTGGAAGGCCACAAAAAGGTCACCTGGGAGCCTTCCCCTCTCCAGACTGAGTAGCCCCAACTCCCTCACTCTCTCCTCACAGCAGAGCAGCTCCAGCCCTCTGCTCATCCTTGTGGCCCTTCTCTGGACACTTTCCAGCACATCCACATCCCTCTTGTCCTAGCAGCTCCAGAACTGGATGCAGTACTCCAGGTGGGCTCTCAGCAGTGGGGAGCAGAGGGGCAGGATCACTTCCTTCACCCTGCTGCCCACACTGCTCTGGCTGCAGCCCAGGCTCTGGTTAGTTTCCAAAGTTCTCATGTAGCCTGAGAGCTCCTCTGTGCTTGGCACCAACCCTCCCAACTCCTTCAAGGAAACAGCTCTCATCCCAAACAGCTTACAGCATCCTCCCTCCTCACCAATGATTCCCCTGAGGACACCTGATGCACCTTTGGGAGAGTTTCTGCTCCCTGATGAATGATTATGTGAAAGCTGCAGGTTGAAAGCTGCATCCAGAAGGCAGGGCAGAGGGACAGAAGATGATTTCATTGCAGGAGGACACAGTGGGAGGCAAGCTCCTGCTGCATCCCACACCTGCCCTTCCAGCTAGCAGCTCCTGACAGCCCACGGGCTCCAGCACCAGCATTTTACAGCTCTGCAGGATGCTCTCCCCCCAAAAACCCAGAGAGCTCATTCCAGAAACTGCCTGCCAAGGAGTCTGCCACCAGTTTATCCATAGAGATGGGGCAACTGGGAGAGAGGATATGGCTGGAGGTGGTGCTTTATGAGATTTAAAACTTTCAGGCTGTAAACAACTCTCCCCAGGTAGCTGCTGGGTGCAGCTGGATGAATCTGGATGATGCAGAGGGGGGAGGAAGCAATGGCAGTAAAATCAGCTGTGGGATCTGCTGGATGCTTCTTCCACCTGCCCACTTTTGCTCTCCAACACATCTGTCAGAGCTCCACACCCAGGAAAGTGCTGGAGAGCCCATCCCTGGAGATGCTGAGGGAAAGTGTGGCCATGACACCTTGGGACACAGTTTAAGGGCCGTGGTGGTGTTGGGTTGCTGGTTGGGCTGGATGATCTCAGCATCACAGAGCTGGTTTAGTTGGGAAAGCTCACAGAAATCCCTATCTAACCTTTCATTTACCCAAGACTGCTCCCACTCCTCATTTCCAAGAAGACATTCATGCTGCTCATGAATCACAGAGCAGCAGAGTTTATCCTTTTCTTCCTTTGGGCAGTGCCAACCCCTGGGGCATGCCTGGAGCTGGGTACAAAGCAGAGGGACTCTGCCAGCTCTTGTCTCCCTGCAGCTACTGCCAGCAGGCACAACCTCATCAAGCTCTGCACTGAGACCAGAACCAGGATGAGGCACCTGAAAAGCTCCAGGCTATGGAGCTGATGAATCTTCATCAGGTTTAAAAATGCATCTTAAATGAGTCCTCTGAGAATCCTTCCCCCAGTTCCATGCCCAGGCAAAAGCCACACAGGACTCAGTGCTCCCCTGCAGCTCAGCCAGGGCTGGTACCTCCACCACAGCTACACCACAAGCACCTTTGGAAGACCTGTGCAAGTTCTCCTGGTTTAAGCAGGACCAGAGCTGGTCCTGCTCAGTGCTGTCACTTCCCAGCTCAGGCTCTGCTCACTGAGGCACTTGCTGCAGTTCCAGGGCAGCTCTGCACAGCCAGGAGCTGCCTCTAGCAGGGAGAAACTGATGGGGACAGCTCCTGCCAAGGGCTGGGCTGCAGAAAGACTCTGCCTGAGGCTTGCTCCTCTACAGACCAAGGGCACTGCCACAGCTTGTGCCCCACCTTGGGGGCAGGAAGTCAGAGGTGCCACCTGTGAGGAGCCAACAAGTGATTGCAGCCCACAGAGGGCACCTTCAGGAGAGAGAGAAGAGATCACCAGGAAAAGCTCTACTTCAACAACCAAAGTCTGAGAAGAACTCAGTCTGTTCTGCCTTCAGCCCTGATGCCTGTGTTCCTGAGCACATCTCCTGCATTCAGCTCCTGAATCCAGTTCCCATCTGCTGCTAAGTCCAATCTGGGATTGCCCCCACATCGTAGAATCACAGAAGCAACCAGGTTGGAAGTGACCTCCAGGCTCATCCAGTCCAACCTAGCACCCAGCACTACCCAATCAACCAGACCATGGCAATGAGTATCTCATTCAGGCCTTGCTTGAACACCACCAGGGATGGGGACTCCACCACCTCCCTGGCCAGCCCATTCCAATGCCAATCTCTCTCTCTGGCAAGAACTTCCTCCTAACATCCAGCCTATACCTCCCTTGGCACAGCTTGAGACTGTCCCCTCATTCTGTTAGTGGTTTCCTGGGAGAAGAGCCCAATCCCACCTGGCTACAACCTCCCTTCAGGTAGTTTTAGAGAGCAAGGTGGTGCCAGTGGTGCCATCACTGCATCAGGGGTTGTATTCCACATGGGTTTGTATCTCTTTTTTTCCATTTCATAGAATCAGTGAGGGTTGGAAGGGACCACAAGGATCAGCCAGTCCCAACCCCCCTGCCATGCCCAGGGACACCCTACCCTAGAGCAGGCTGCCCACAGCCTCTGCCAGCCTGGCCAAAAACACCTCCAGGGATCTGGCCCCAAACACCTCCCTGCAGGGGCAACCCATTCCAGCCTCTCACCACTCTCATGCTCAGGGACTTCCTCTTCACCTCCAGCTTTGCTCCATTCCCCCTAGTCCTGTCACTACCTGATAGCCTAAAAAGTGTCTCCCTAGGAAGTGGGTTGCATTGCTCTCATTTACATCCCAGCTGGTTTATTTTCTTTCCCACCCCATCAGTCTCCCTCCCTTCTCCCTTTTTTTTTCCCTTTGGGAAGCAGAAGGGTTTGTGGAGAGTCTTGTTTAGTTGCTCGTCCAGCCCTGACCCTTAGCACCAGTAGCAACCACTTGCTGCTCCATCATCCCTGCTCCAAGCTCTCCCACTGCTGGCCTTACAAATGGTCCTCTCTGGCCAGGCTGAGCTGTGCCAGCATTTTGCCTGCCCCTCGAAGAGGGATCATCTTCCCTCACCATTCCCAGGCTGTCAGCAAGGACCAAGGTCAGCAAATCCTCCTCCGTGGCTCAGCCCACACCCCAGATAATTGACTCATCTGTAGGCTTTCATCTCCTCCCTGACCCGGGAAGATGAAGTCAGATTGCACCTTCAAAAGCCAAGCTGCCTCGTGCCACCTTTGCCAGTCAATAAATCCCAACCACCCTCTCAGCCTGTGGTTTCCAGAGCAGGCAGCAGAAGATCAGGCCAAAGCCCTGGCAGAAGCATCCCCCTCTCATCTGTCACACAGCTTGCTCCAGGACATCAGCATCCTTTCACCTGCTTTTTTTACTTATTTATTTAAGCAGGAAAGGAGGCAGAAAACCATCCCAGACCAGCCTGTGTCAGCAATTAGGAGCATAACATATCTGGCAGGAGCAGCTTTATAATTAGAGCTTTGCCCTGTCCTTCTCCTCCCCTCCTGCCAAAAAAGAAATTGCTGTAGACCAGCCAGGTCCGCAAGGTTGTGCTGCTCCTGGAGAGCCCAGGAGGGCAAACAGCCTGAGGCACCAAACCTGCTCTCTTCATGCTCCTGTCAGGCAGCAGAGTAGGCTGCACACTGAGCCCAGGAGGAATTCTGTCCCTAGGGATCTCCCTTTTGCCTAAGCGGAAGCTTTTCACCCCTCCAGCACAGGACAATCTGCTGCTTCATTCCTTCAGCTTGTTAGCAAAGCCTTTCCCATGTCCCAGTCCTCCAGAACCTCAATGGAATCAGAATAATTTGGATTGGTAAAGATCTTTAAATTCATTAAGGCTGGGTGGGGAATGGCTGAGAGTAGCCCTGAGGAACAGGACCTGGGGGTCTGGGGTGATGCAAAGCTCAAGATGAGGCTGCAGTGTGAGTGCAGCCCAGACAGCAACTGTGTGCTGGGCTGCAGCAAGAGCAGCTGTGGGCAGCAGGGCAAGGGAGGGGATTCTGCCCCTTGGCTCTGCTCTCCTCACACCCCACCTGCAGCACTGTCTGCAGCTCTGCAGCCCCCAGCACAAGCAGCACATGCAAGGGTTGGAGCCAGTGCAGAGGAGGCCACCAAGATGCAGCTGAGAGGGCTGCAGCAGCTCTGCTGTGAGGACAGGCTGAGAGAGTTGGGGCTCTGCAGCTTGGAGAAGAGAAGGCTGCCAGGAGACCTTGGAGTGACCTTGCAGGATCTGAAGGGGGCTGCAGGAGGGCTGGGGAGGGACTATTGACAAGAGCTTGTGATGAGAGGAAGTGGAGGAATGAGTTTGAAGTGTGAGAGGGGAGATTGAAAGTGGATGTTAGGAGGAAGTTCTTCACAGTGAGGGTGGTGAGACACTGGCACAGGTTGCCCAGGAAGGCAATTAGCACTTGAGAGTAAGCAAAATCCCTGTGCACTAAATTACAGCATTTGAAAGGTCTGATCAATGTCTACCAATATCTGAGGGGTGGGTGCCAAGAAGCAGGGGCCAGGCTCTTTTCATTCGTGTCCTGTCACAGGACAAAGAGCAATGGACACAAACTGGAACCCAGGAAGCTCCACCTCAATGTGAAGAGAAGCTGTGAGGGTGGCAAAAGCCCTGGAGGATACCCAGAGAGGCTGGGGAGTCTCCTTCTCAGGAGACTTTCCAAACCCACCTGGATGCTTTCCTGGGTGACCTGCCCTGCATGATCCTGCTGTAGCAGGGTGAGAGGTTGGACTGGATGATCTCCAGAGGTCCCTCCAAAGCTCCACCACTCCATGATTCACACAAGCAACCCTTCAGAGCACACCAAACCCACTGCTGCCAGCACACACAGCTGCACATTCCCAGCCCGTGTGTGAAGCCAATCAGCACTTGAGGGTAAGCAAAGTCCATGTGCACTAATTACCAGCATCTGCAATGACTGATCAATGTCTACCAATATCTGAGGACTGGATGCCAAGAAGCAGGGGCCAGGCTCTTTTCACTGGTGTCCTGTCACAGGACAAGGAGCAATGGACACAAACTGGAACCCAGGAAGCTCCACCTCAACATAAAGAGAAGCTGTGAGGGTGGCAAAAGCCCTGGAGGAGGATACCCAGAGAGGCTGGGGAGTCTTCTTCTCAGGAGACTTTCCAAACCCACCTGGATGCTTTCCTGGGTGACCTGCCCTGCATGATCCTGCTGTAGCAGGGTGAGAGGTTGGACTGGATGATCTCCAGAGGTCCCTCCAAAGCTCCACCACTCCATGATTCACACAAGCAACCCTTCAGAGCACACCAAACCCACTGCTGCCAGCACACACAGCTGCACATTCCCAGCCCGTGTGTGAAGCCAATCAGCACTTGAGGGTAAGCAAAGTCCATGTGCACCTAAATTCCAGCATCCTCAATCCACAAGCAGCCATCTACCTTCAGCAGAGCACTGCTGAGCACCTTAAATCATAGGAGCTCTCAACCAATGCCCTCTGAGGATGAGAAATGTTGTTCTCATTCTCTTTTGGAAGCCCTGGGAATGGAAAAGAGCTGAGCAAATTCCTCCAGGAAAATACTTTCTCAAAGGAAACTCTGGCTGGGGAGTTGCACTGGGTAATAATTTGGGCTGAATACAGAAAGGAGCCTCAGCAAGTGGGGAAAAAAAAAAAAAAACAAATGAAGAGCTGAAGGAGGAATGCAACATTTCTTTGGGGTGTTTGCTACATTAGGGGGTGCAAAAAAAAAATGAAGAGCAGAATGCAACGTTTCTTTGGGGCCTTTGCTAAATTAGGTGGTGCAAAAAATATGAAGAGCAGAATGCAATGTTTCTTTGGGGTGTTTGCTAAATTAGGGGATGCAAAAAAAAGGGAAAGCTGAATGCAATATTTCTTTGGGGCATTTGCTAAATTAGATGGTGCAAAAAGAAAAAAGAAGAGCAAAATGCAACATTTCTTAGGGGCCTTTGCTAAATTAGGGGATGCAAAATAAAAGGGAAGAGCAGAATGCAACATTTCTTTGGGGCCTTTGCTAAATTACGCAGTGCAAAAGAAGGGATGAGCAGAATGCAACATTGCTTTGGGGTGTTTGCTAAACTAGGAGGTGAAAAAAGAAATGAAGACCTGAATGCAACATTTCTTTGGGGCCTTTGCTAAATTAGGGGGTGCAAAATGGTTCTTTTAACTTCAGTCATTCTCTGCCTGCCAGTACAAACGAGCTCTGAAGCAGAAATAGAAATAAAGCCAGGGAAAGAGAGCAACAGAGCCTTGCTTTCAACTGTGGTGAGGGTTTAAGCAAAACAATGAGAAACCTCCTGAGCTTAGCTTTCCCTCACACCGTTCAGCATGCACTGAAAACAAGAAGCCAAGCTCTAGGAGCAGCTTTGCAAGGACAACTTAGAATCATAGCAGCAGTCAGGGTTGGAGGGGACCACAAGGATCAGCCAGT
>VWZI01005073.1:177643-197112 GCA_013396835.1 Psilopogon haemacephalus
AAGCAGAATGCAACATTTCTTTGGGGTTTTTGCTAAATTAAGGGGAGCAAAATAAAAAAGGATGAGCTGAATGCAACATTTCTTTGGGGCCTTTGCTAAATTAGGGGGTGCAAAATGGTTCTTTTAACTTCAGTCATTCTCTGCCTGCCAGTACAAACGAGCTCTGAAGCAGAAATAGAAATAAAGCCAGGGAAAGAGAGCAACAGAGCCTTGCTTTCAACTGTGGTGAGGGTTTAAGCAAAACAATGAGAAACCTCCTGAGCTTAGCTTTCCCTCACACCGTTCAGCATGCACTGAAAACAAGAAGCCAAGCTCTAGGAGCAGCTTTGCAAGGACAACTTAGAATCATAGCAGCAGTCAGGGTTGGAGGGGACCACAAGGATCAGCCAGTCCCAACCCCCCTGCCATGCCCAGGGACACCCTACCCTAGAGCAGGCTGCCCACAGCCTCAGCCAGCCTGGCCAAAAACACCTCCAGGGATGAGGCTTCCACTGCCTACCTGGGCAACCCATTCCAGCCTCTCACCACTCTCATGCTCAACAACTTCCTCCTCACCTCCAGACTGTATCTCCCCACCTCCAGCTTTGTCCCATTCCCCCTAGTCCTATCACTTCCTCAGAGCCTCAAAAGTCCCTCCCCAGCTTTCCTGTAGCCTCCCTCAGATCCTGGAAGGCCACCAGAAGGTCACCTGGGAGCCTCCTCTTCTGCAGCCTGCACAGCCCCAACTCTTTCAGTCTGTCCTCATAAAAGAGGTGATTTAAAGGAACTTAAAGCCTGTAGATTCCTCAGCCCACCCCTGTGCCAACCCACCCTTGGAGCTTGACAGCTTGGGGAGCTGTGCCACAGTGGCACAAAGCTCCACAGCAATGGATACCCTGAGAATGGTGCCCTCAGGGCTCCACAGCAATGGATACCCTGAGAATGGTGCCCTCAGGGCTCCACAGCAATGGATACCCTCAGGATGGTGCCCTCAGGGCTCCACAGCAATGGATACCCTCAGGATGGTGCCCTCAGTGCCATCTGGATTCAGAGCTGAGCTTACCTGAGGTGCAGCTTCCTGATGGCCAAGGCGATGGGACCAGGCTGCAGAGTCACTCCCTGCTCCATCAGGGGCTCTGTAAGCAGAGCTGCCAACACACCTCTCTCCCCAGCCTCATGGCTTTCCAGCCTCTGCTGGTTAGTCTGTCCTGCTGGTGCTGCTCTTCCTGGGGCTAAGCAGCACTGCAAAGGCTCAAGGGAGAGGAAGAGGTGGGTTAGGACTTAGTGGCCACACCTCATCCATCTCTTTTCACCTGTTCTTGTTGGATCAAGCTCTACGAGGAGCAGCTGTGGGAGCTGGGGGTGTGCAGCCTGCAGAAGAGGAGGCTCAGGGCAGAGCTCAATGCTCTCTGCAGCTACCTGAAGGGAGGTTGCAGCCAGCTGGGGTTGGGCTCTGCTGTCAGGCAGCCAGGGACAGAACAAGAGGACACAGCCTCAAGCTGTGCCAGGGCAGGTTCAGGCTGGCTCTGGCCAGCCTGATCTGAGGGTAGGGTGTCCCTGCCCATGGCAGAGGGATTGGAACTAGATGATCCTTGTGGTCCCTCCCAACCCTGACTGATTCTATGGATGTCAGGCACAAGTCCTTCCCAGCAAAAGAGACTGGCATTGGAATGGGCTGCATGGGGAGGTGGTGGAGTCCCCATCCCTGGAGATGTTTAAGAGGAGGCTGCATGAGGCACTTGGTGCCATGGGTTAATTAATTAGGAGGGGTAGGTGATAGGTTGGACTCGATGTTCTTGAAGGTCTTTTCCAATCTGCTTCATTCCATGGCCTGGTTCCTGTCACCTGCTGCGAGGTTGCAGTTGATCAGGAGCTAATGATTTAGTGGGGAAAACCTGTGTAGGAACAAGCCCTCAGCAGAGCAGGGGGAGCTTGTCTAAAGGACCTTTCACCATAGGAATGTGACCCTAATGACCTCCTAATTGAGTTCAGTTGTGTTTGCTGACCCTGGTCAGGGGCAAGGGTTAGACTCGATGACCTTTGAGGTCTCTTCCAACCAGATACATTCTGTGATTCTGTGTTTTGGTGCTGTGAGAAAAGGTAGGATTGGGAAGAGAGGAGCTCCATCCACTCCTTTCTCGAACACCTCCAGGGATGGGGACTCCACCACCTCCCCAAGCAGCCCATCCCAATGCCAATCTCTCTCTCTCTGTGCACGACTTCCTCCTAACATCCAGCCTGAACCTGCCCTGGCACAGCTTGAGCCTCTGTCCTCCTGTTCTGTCCCTGGATGCCTGGCAGCAGAGCCCAACCCCAACTGGCTACAACCTCCCTCCAGACAGCTGCAGAGAGCAATGAGCTCTGCCCTGAGCCTCCTCTTCTGCAGGCTGCACACCCCCAGCTCCCTCAGCCTCTCCTCTTGGGGCTGTGCTCCAGGCCCCTCCCCAGCTTTGCTGCCCTTCTCTGGACACCTTCCAGCACCTCAACATCTCTCTTGAATCAGTTCCTCACTCAGTCTGCTCTCCTCCAGGCTGAAAAAGCCCCAAGGCCTTCACCCTTCCTTCATAAGAGAACTGTTCCAGGCCCCTAATCATCTTTGCAGCCCTCTGCTGTACCCTCTCAGGCACTTCCCTGTGGTTTAACTGGGGAGCCCAAAACTGGACGTGATACTCCAGATGTGGCCTCACCAGGGCAGAGGAGAGGGACGAGAAGAACCTCCCTCAGCCTGCTGCCCACATTCTCCTTACTGCACCCCAAGATGCCATTGTCCATGTTGCCTCCAGGAAATCCTGATGCCCCTCAGGGCTTCCAGGTCTTTTTCCAGGGTCAGCCCTCACCTATATTGCTGCAGGGTTTGATCCTGCCTGGATGCAGGACCCTACCCTTGCCCTTGTTGGACTTCATGAGGTGCACACACAACACAACTGCTCCAAGCTGCCCCAGGGGCTTCTGAGCTTGACATCAGGAGGGATGCATCAAAAGGTTGGAGTCATAGAATGGTTTAGGTTGGACGAGACCTTGAAGCTCAGACAGTTCCAACTCCCCTGTGCCATAGGCAGGGACACCTCCCACTAGAACAGGTCACTCAAGGCCTCGTCCAACCTGGCCTTGAACACCTCCAGGGAGGGAGCAGCCACAACCTCCCTGAGCAACCTGTTCCAGTGTCTCACCATCTTCACTGTGAAGAACTTCTTCCTAACATCCAGTTTCAAGCTCCCCTCTGACATTTCAAACCCATTCCTCCTTGCCCTGTCATAGTCCCTCCCCTCCCCTCCTGGAGCCCCTTGAGATCCTGGAAGGCCACTCCAAGGTCTCCTCAAAGCCTTCTCCTCTCCAGGCTGCAGAGCCCAAACTCTCTCAGCCTGTCCTCACAGCAGAGCTGCTGCAGCCCTCTCAGATGTATCTTGGTGGCTCTTCTGCACTGGCTCCAACCCTTGCATGTGCTGCTTGTGCTGGGGGCTGCAGAGCTGCAGACAGTGCTGCAGGTGGGGTGTGAGGAGAGCAGAGCCAAGGGGCACAATCCCCTCCCTTGCCCTGCTGCCCACAGCTGCTCTTGCTGCAGCCCAGCACACAGTTGCTGTCTGGGCTGCACTCACACTGCAGCCTCATCTTGAGCTTTGCACCAGCCCAGACCGCCAGGACCTGTTCCTCAGGGCTGCTCTCAGCCATGGAGCTTCCAGCCTGGAGCTGTGCTTGGGATTGCACCCAGGCAGGTGCAGGACCTTACACTTGGCCTTGTTGAATGCCATGAGGTTGTCCTGGGCACAGCTCTGTGCAGCAGCCTGTCCAGATCCCTCTGGATGGATCCCTGCCCTCTAGCAAGTCGACTGTGGCACACAGCTTGGTCCAGGCAGGCAGCAGCTGCAGGTTGGAGAGCAGCAGCTCTCTTCCCTCAGCTCCACCAGAGAGAGAGGCAAATTCTGCTGAGCTCAGCAGGCTGCAGAGGAGGCAGCTCAGAGGCAAGAAGGGGGTTAGGAAGCTTCCTCTGTCTCCAGCTTCAATTTAGCTGAAGGAAAAAGCAATCCTAGCAAACTGCACCAGCACCTTCCCTTCCAGGCATGGTGCCCAGGGTACAAGGAAGAGGAACTGATGGCTTTGATCTGGAGCTGAGCAAAGCCTTTGGCACTGTCCCACACCACATCCTGGTCTCCAAGCTGGTGACACATGGGTGTGATGGGTGCAGCACCAGATGGATACAGAACTGGCTTGATGGCTGCACCCAAAGAGAGGCTGTCAATGGCTCCATGTCCAGCTGGAGGCAGTGACAAGTGGAGTCCCTCAGGGATCAGTCCTGGGACCAGTCTTGTTCAACATCTTTGTGGGTTGTAGCCAGGTGGGGTTAGGCTCTTCTCCCAGGCACCAGTGACAGAAGGAGAGGACACAGCCTCAGGCTGTGCCAGGGCAGGTTCAGGCTGGATGTTAGGAGGAAGTTGTGCACAGAGAGAGAGACTGGCATTGGGATGGGCTGCATGGAGATGTGATGGAGTCCCCATCCCTGGAGGTGTTCAAGCAAAGCCTGGATGAAGCACTTAGTGCCATTGGCTAGGGCTGGGTGCTAGGTTGGACTGCTCAGCACACACCTTGAGTGCTGTGTCCAGTTCTGGTTGCCTCCATTCAAGAGAGATGTTGAGGTGCTGGAAGTTGCCCAGAGAAGGGCAGCAGGGCTGGGGAGGGGCCTGGAGCACAGCCCCAAAAGGAGAGGCTGAGGGAGCTGGGGGTGTGCAGCCTGCAGAAGAGGGTGCTGGAAGGTGTCCAGAGAGGTGCTGGAACATATCCTCACGTCTAATCTAAATCCAGCTTCTTCCAGTCTCAAGTCATTCCCCCTCATCCTGTCACCACCTGCCTTTGTGCCAATTCCACCTCCTCCAGCTCTCCTGAAGCCCTTTCAGGTACTGGCAGGCTGATCTAAGCTCTCCCTGGAGCCTTCTCTTCTCCAAGCCCCAACTCTCCCAGCCTGTCCTCACTGCAGAGGGATTCCAGACCTTGAATCACTCTGGACCCACTCCAAAAGGTCCATGTCAGAGATGTGTAAGGCCACATGGGGTCACAGCAGAGGCCAAGATCCCCACTGCACCCTCAGACCACACCAGGATCTCACTCTTGCTCTGTCCTCTCTGTTCCTTTCCCTGTTCTTTCTTTTTTCTTTTTCCTCCTTTCTCCTGTCATCACAGAGCTTATTTCACTCCCTATCGCCTTTGCCTTGCTCCCTCTGGTACCCTGAAGACATTCATTTAGCTTCCTTCTCAGTTTTCAGGCATTAAAAGCTTTTCTTTTGAATTCTGGTGCCTCCAGCTCACACAATCAGCCTCAGCTGCCCTTGGAAAGCATCAGGCTGATCTGTTTCCCTGCCTGTCTCTGCAGACACCACCAAGGCAGAGGGAGAAACCCAGGTCAAACAGCCCTGCTCATTAACCACGCTCCCGAGCTCAAAAGCTGGGTGCAGAGGAGACCACACCAGGTCCAAACCTCCTGCTCCCACTGCATCCCTTCTGCCTGGGTTCTATAGGTGAGCAGCAGCAACGAAGCCTGCACTGATTTTTCTGGCCCTGTGCTTTCAAAGTGGCCATTGAGTGACTGAGAAGAAGGATGGAGCCAAGGGCTCCTCTGGCTTGAGCAGCTGCTGCTGGGCCATGCCCTCATCTGCCCAAAAGAGATTCGTTCTTGGGCCTCTCTCTTGGACAAGAGAGGAAATTCCTGCCCTGAGTAGAGGCAGTTACCCTCCCTTAGGGATGCAGCTCAGTGCAGCTCAGCTCAAACTGCCACGGAGACAGAGCTAAGCCAACCTGCTCTGCTTCATCTGCAGCAAGCCAGGAGCAAGCTCTGGATCTGGGTTTGGGTGACCTTGTTTCATCTCCCATCTTTAAGACATGATGCATTTTCCTGTCCTTCCCTAATGTTGCCTGCTAAGGGAATGAGAGCTTGTCCCTGGGCACCACTGGCCCCATCCTCTTGCCCTCACTCTTCAGCTGTTGCTGAGCATGATCACATCCCCTCTGGGGCTGCTCTAATCCCCTCTGGGGCTCCTCTTCTCCAGGCTCAACACCCCCAGGGCTCTCAGCCTTTGCTCCTCAGAGATGCTCCAGGCCCCTCAGCAGCTTTGCAGCCTCTGCTGGACCCTCTCTAGTAGTCCCTTGACTCTCTTGAACTGGAGAGCCCAGAATTGGACTCTGTACTGCAGATGTGACCTCATTAGTGCAGGGGGCAACAATTCCTCAAACCAACCTGCCCTGATCAGCAAATCCCTCCTGCCACTCCTAGCACACCTCAGCACAGTGAACACCTGCAGCCTCACCAGCTCAGCCTGCCTGGAGAACCAGACACATCCACCAGCAGCTCCACCAGCTCAGCCTGCCTTCAGAACCAGACACATCCAGCATCAGCTCCACCAGCTCAGCCTGCCTTCAGAACCAGACACATCCAGCACCAGCTCCACCAGCTCAGCCTGCCTTCAGAACCAGACACATCCAGCACCAGCTCCACCTGCCTTGAGAGCCAGACACACTCACCACCAGCTCCACCAGCTCAGCCTGCCTTGAGAGCCAGACACATCCAGCACCAGCTCAGCCTGCCTGGAGAACCAGACACATCCAGCACCAGCTCAGGATGTAGAGCCAGGCTCTGAAGCATGGAAGTCCCAGGGAGCCATGCCCTGAAGCATGGAAGTCCCAGGGAGCCATGCCCCAGGCAGAGCCAGGGCTGGAGCTAATCATAGAGTCATACAATCAGTCAGGGTTGGAAGTGACCACAAGGATCAGCCAGTTCCAACCCCCCTGCCATGGGCAGGGACACTCTACCCTAGATTAGGCTGGATGGAGCCTACCCATGGGTCATACCCATATTGGCCCTCAGATGCTAATCCCAGCCCAGGTTTGTGGTCTCAGCAGCAGCTCCTGCAGCACTCAGCATAGCTGCTTGGGTCGGTGTTAGCTTCTCCAGCCCAAGCAGGCAGACAACCTGCAGGGACATTGATTGCCTTGCCCACAAAGCCTGGGAGAAGGAGCTCAGGGACACTTGGCTCCTTTCCCTGTATTTTTCCCACTGGATCAATGTCTCATTTACACTCAGCCCACATCACCTCCACTCGTGTCCCTCTGGGCTCTCTCTCCCAGGAGGGACTTGGGAGAGTTGCTCTGCTCTGCCAAGAGCTTGAGCACATGCTCAGAGCTGAACTTGTGCTCAAGGGCTTAACAAGGAGGTACCAAAGGAGCTGCTCAGCTGTCTCCCAGAATAATGAGATCAAGGCCAGTGCAGGATGTGACCAACTGGAGAGCTTGGGAGGTCTCACCCACCCTGAGAGCAGGGAGCATCTGCTCAGCTCCCATGGCACATGGATGAAGCTGTCCTGGAGATGGGAGAGGTCACCCAGCTCCAGCTGGAGCCTTCAAAGCAAAGATGAAGGAGGAGGAATGGGTTTGAACTGGCAGAGGGGAGAATGAAACTGGATGTTAGGAGGAAGTTCTCTGCAGTGAGGGTGGTGAGACACTGGCACAGGTTGCCCAGGGAGCTTCTGGAGCACAGAATCACCCAATGTGATCCAAAAATGTGATCAGCTCAGAGCTGAATTTACACTCAAGGGCTTAACAAGGAGGTACCAAAGGAGCTGCTCAGCTGTCTCCCAGAATAATGAGATCAAGGCCAGTGCAGAATGTGACCAACTGGAGAGCCTGGGAGGTCTCACCCACCCTGAGAGCAGGGAGCATCTGCTCCGCTCCCATGGCACATGGGTGAAGCTGTCCTGGGGATGGGAGAGCTCACCCAGCAAAGCCTTCAAAGCAAAGAAGAAGAAGGAAGAATGGGTTTAAAGTGGCAGAGGGGAGACTGAAACTGGATGTTAGGAGGAAGTTCTCTGCAGTGAGGGTGGTGAGACACTGGTACAGGTTGCCCAGGGAAGGCGAGGCAGACANNNNCAGGGAAGTCGTGGAGCACAGAAGCACAGAATGTGATCAAAGATCACATTGGGTGCTTCTGTGCTCCACAACCTCCCTGGAGGTGTTCAGGACCAGGTTGGATGAAGCCTTGAGCGACCTGATCTAGTGGGAGGTGTCCCTGTCTATGGCACAGGGGGGTTGGAACTGGCTGAGCTTTGAGCTTCCTTCCAACCTAAACCACTCTATGCTCCTATGACCAAAATCCCCCTCCCTGCCTGGATCCCTCACCCATCTCCAAGCTCCCTCTGCTGTTCCCAAGCGCATCTTACACTCCCTGATTCCTCTCGCTCACTTTTCCACCCACGGCAAGACCGCAGCAGAGCTGCTGTCCTGCTGCCAGCAAAAGATGCTTCCACCTGGGTGGGTCTACCAGCAAGAGCATTGCAGCAGGAAGGGGACACAGAGCAGCAGGAGCCTTTGGAGCTTTTATCTGGGGCGAAGGTGATGAGGAAAAGCAGAAACAGTTGGGATGGAATGAGGAGGGAGGAGGAAGTCACCCTGCTGCTGCCTGGGGGGTGTGAGATGTTCTGTTGAAAAGCAGCCACACGAAATCCCAGAACCACAGAACCTTAGAGGCTGGAAGGGACCTCCAGGACACATCCAGTCCAACCTCCCTGCCAAACAGGATCCCCTAGGAAGGTGTGAGATGTTCTGGTGAAAAGCAGCCACACAAAATCCCAGAATCACAGAACCTTAGAGGCTGGAAGGGACCTCCAGAGCACATCCAGTCCAACCTCCCTGACAAACAGGGTCCCCTAAGGTAGCTCCCACAGGAATGCATCCAGGTGGGTTTGGAAAGCCTCCAGAGAAGGAAGACTCCACAACCTCTCTGGGCAGCCTGCTCCAGGGTTCTATCACCCTCACACCAAAGGAGTTTCTCCTCCTGTTGAGGCGGAACCTTCTCTGCTCCAATTTGTAGCTGCTGCTCCTTGGCTTAGTGCTGCTGAGTACCCAAGAGAGATTGGCCTCAGCCACTGATCCCCAAGCCTCAGATCTTTAAAGACATTGCTCAGAACTCCTCTCAGCCTTCTCCTCTCCAGGCTAAACAGCCTCAGGGGCTCTCAGGCTCTCTTCGTAGGGCTCAAGTCCCCCACTCATCCTTGTGGCTCTTTGCTGGACTCTCTCCAGGAGGTCTCTGTATCTCCTGAACTGGGAAGCCCAAAACTGGACAAAATATTCCAGGTGTAGTCTCACCAGGGCAGAGCAGTGGGGGAGAAGAACCTCCCTGGAGCTGCTGGCCACACTTTCCTTGCTGCACCCCAGGAGGCCCTTGGCTCTCTTGGCCACAAGGACACACTGCTGGCCCATGTAGAACTTGCTGCACTCCGAGATCCTTCTCCACAGAGCTGCTTTCCAGCAGGGCAACCCCAACCTGTATTGGTGCCTGTTGTTACTCCTCCTACCCTGCACTTGTCCTTTTTGAGCTTCACGAGGTTTGCCTTCACCCAGCTCTCAGCCTGTCCAGATCTCACAGAATCAGTCAGGGTTGGAAGGGACCACAAGGATCAGGCAGTTCCAACCCCCCTGCCATGCCCAGGGACACCCTACCCTAGAGCAGCCTCACCACAGCCTCTGCCAGCCTGGCCAAAAACACCTCCAGGGATCTGGCCCCAAACACCTCCCTGCAGGGGCAACCCATTCCAGCCTCTCACCACTCTCATGCTCAACAACTTCCTCCTCACCTCCACTCTCAATCTCCCCACCTCCAGCTTTGCTCCACTCCTCAACCCACCTGGCACTCCTCATCCCCCTGACAATCCACTGGGACGCTCAGAGCAGCCTCAGAAATTCCACTCTGCTTTCTGTTTTTTCCTCCAGCAAAGAAGCAAGGAGAGAGAGAATAGAATAGAATAGAACAGAAATAAAGCTTAAAGACAAATTCCACTATGCTTTTTTTTTCCCCCTCCAGCAAAAGAGCAAGGAGGCAGCAAGTAGAATAGAATAGAATAGACCTAGAGCTTAAAGACCAAATTCCACTCTGGTGGGTTTTTTTTTTTTTCCCTCCAGCAAAGGAGCAAGGAGGCAGCAAGTAGAAGAGAATAGAAGTAGAGCTTAAAGACAAAATTCCACTCTTTTTTGCCCTCCACCAAAGGAGGAAGGGAGGAGAAGGGAGGAGAAGGGAGGAGAAGGGAGGAGAAGGGAGGAGAAGAGCTTAAAGATGAAATTCCACTCTGCTTTTTGAGGTTTTTTTTCCTCCAGCAAAGAAGCAAGGAGGCAGCAAGTAGAGCTTAAAGACAAATAGAGGTTTACTCGGCTCATTTGTCCCCCAGGTGGGTTGCAACTGTACGAGGAGCAGCACAAAAGGAAGCCACAGGACCTTATTAGCCAAGAGACCAAAGCCAGCACATCCCTGAGGCACTGCACCACCACCACCGCTCCCCCCCCAACCCCCTGCCGGCTCCGCAGGTTCTACCAGCGCCTGCTCAACTGGTGAATGATTCATCCTACTCCCCGGAGGATCCTTCTGGTAACTGCTACAGATCCACCTTTGGGATGACAGAGCAGAACTAGCGGAAAGCCAATTTTGTGACTTCTTTTTTTAACTCCCTTCCCCAGGCACAGCTTCAGGGTTGGGAGAGGAGGTTGGAAGCTCAGCCTGATCTGGCTCCTTACGCAGAAAAAAAAAAAAAAAGGGTTTGGGGTTTTGTGTTTGGTTTTTTTGTTGGTTTGTTGTTTGTTTTTTTCAAGCCTGATTTCAGCTGACAGAGTTGAAGCTGCTGCCCAGAGCTCCGTCGGTGAAATGTATGAGCCAGCGAGGAAAGGCACCAGAAGAGGAAAGAAGCAGACTCACTTCCAAACCTGGGGACATGAAACAGGTTGCAGTGGGATTCAGAGGTGTGAAAAGTCAGCAAGCCAGACAGAAAGAGGGAGGAAATAAATGCAGGCAGCCTCTAATCCCTAAGAGACCTTGGCTGGAGGACACTGAGAGCCTGTGCTGCAGACTGAGAGCAATAACTCCTAAAGGACAACCCAGGTCCTGTTACCAGGGAGATAAGAAATGAGGGTGAAAAGAAGAATCATGACAAGTTAAGCACCAAAACAAGTGCCAGAGTGTCTATAAAGGCTTAAAAAAAAAAAAAAATTAAAAAAGAGGAGTTTTGCTTGACTGGAAATATATTTGCAAATGCCTCAAGTGAAGGAGGCTTTCCCCAGGTCCCCCCAGGTGGTGGATGCAGTGGCTGCAGGAGTGGGGCAAGAGATGCCAACCATCACTACCCATGGACACCCTACCCTAGAGCAGCCTCACCACAGCCTCTGCCAGCCTGGCCAAAAACACCTCCAGGGATCTGGCCCCAAACACCTCCCTGCAGGGGCAACCCATTCCAGCCTCTCACCACTCTCATGCTCAGGAACTTCCTCCTCACCTCCACTCTCAATCTCCCCACCTCCAGCTTTGCTCCATTTTCCCTAGACCTATCACTCTCTGAAAGCCACAAAAGTCCCTCCCCAGCTCTTTCGTAGCCCCCTTCAGATGCAGGAAGGCCACAAGAAGGTCCCCTGGGAGCCTCCTCTTCTGCAGCCTGCACAGCCCCAACTCTTTCAGGCTGTGCTCACAGCAGAGCTGCTGCAGCCCTCTGAGCATCCTCGGGGCCCTTCTCTGCACATCTCCACATCCCTCTTGTAATAGGTGGCTAGAGCTGAGCAGGGACTGTTGCAGAAGCTGTTCTGGACTCACTCAGCCCTGCTCAATGGGACCAGATGCAGCAAATCTGAGAGCCAAGGAGATGACAGTGGTGAGGGACATCACAGAGAGACACCAGCAGAGCACAGCCAAACTGCAGCACTGTGCTGCTCCCATGGGATTTGCACCTGGCTGCCTGCAAAGCCCAGATTCATTTTGAAAACGCTTCCAGAAGTTCTCCAAACCGGTCTGAGTCCTTCAACCATTTGTCTTTCACCTTGCCTGCCTTTATCAGAAGGAAATTGCCCACAGCTACCTCTGACAAAAGCTTTCTTCAAGGGAACCTTCAAATTTTCCTCCAGATGGGAAGCCAGCCCTGGAAAAGCCCAGCAGTTACCCACCACCAGGACATACCTCCCAGGAGCATCCTCATCTTCACCCAGGGAATGCCAGCAAGGGCAGAACAACTCCAAGTACAGATGAGGTCAAAAAAGGGAGAGGAAAGGCCAAGGGGGAATTCATAGTCAATTCATCCCTGCCCTGCTAGAGGGCAGAGATCCATCCAGAGGGACCTGGACAGGCTGCAGAGCTGNCAGCACTGTCTGCAGCTCTGCAGCCCCCAGCACAAGCAGCACATGCAAGGGTTGGAGCCAGTGCAGAGGAGGCCACCAAGATACAGCTGAGAGGGCTGCAGCAGCTCTGCTATGAGGACAGGCTGAGAGAGTTTGGGCTCTGCAGCCTGGAGAAGAGAAGGCTGCCAGGAGACCTTGGAGTGGCCTTGCAGGATCTGAAAGGGGACTACAGAGGGCTGGGGAGGGACTATTGACAAGATCTTTTAATGACAGGACAAGGAGGAATGGGTATAAACTGGCAGAGGGGAGATTTAAAGGGGGTGTTGGGAGGAAGTTCTTCACAGTGAGGGTGGTGAAACACTGGCACAGGTTGCCCAGAGAGGTTGTGGAGCACAGAATGTGATCTTTGATCACATTGGGTGCTTCTCTGCTCCACGACCTCCCTGGAGGTCTTCAGGACCAGGCTGGATGAGGCCTTGAGCAACCTGTTCTAGTGGGAGGTGTTCCTGCCTATGGCACAGGGGGGTTGGAACTGGCTGAGCTTTGAGGTCCCTTCCAACCTAACCCATTCTATGATTCTATGAACAGGGAGGGGATTTGTTTCTTTAGTGGCTCCAGCAGGCAGGAAAGTTTGGGATGCTCTCGGGGGAGGGAGGATTCTTGTCTGAAGGCAACCTGGCCTACTCACTCTATAAATAGAGGAGAGGCAGCATTTGAGCCCTGCTGCAGCTCAGCAGAGCCCACTTAGATGCTCTCCTGGTTATGCAAGTGATGCCCTGGCCCAGCTCCACGCGTGGGGGTGGCTGCAGGAGGAGCTGCCCCGTGCAGGGCAGGAGGCATCCAACTGGCACAGGAGTGGGCAAAGGCAATCCCCACACTGCAACCCACAGTGCTGCAACCTGGGGGCAACGGTGAGAACTCTGGAAGGAGAAGACTTGCACTGGAATAAACTTCCACTCTCTCTGTCACTGGAATGAGCTGAGCTCAGAGAAGTGGAGAATTGGGAGGCTCTGATTTCCCTGAACCCTGCAGAACTGCAAGGAAAAAGGTGGTGGAGGGGGGGAATATAGGATTGTTGGAAGCCTTCTGAATTGAAGGGAACAGCAACAAAGTCTGCTCTGTGTCCTGAGCATCACTGCCTGGATGCTCACTGTGGGGCTGCTCAGGGATGGGATGACAGAATCACTGAATGTCAGGGGCTGGAAGGGACCCCCAAAGCTCATCCAGGCCAAACCTCCTGCCAGAACAACATCACCTAGGCCACACAGGAACACATCCAGGTGGGTTTGGAATATCTCCAGAGAAGGAGACTCCACAACCCCCCTGGGCAGCCTGTTCCAGTGTTCTGTCACCCTCATAGGGAAAGAAATTCCTCCTCAGGTTCACATGGATCCTCCTGTGCCTCAGCTTCCACCAGTGCCCCTTGTGCTGGCACTGGGCATCACCCAGCAGAGCCTGGCCTCAGCCTCTAAGCACTCATCCTGAACACCTTTATAACCATTGCTGAGGTCACCCCTCAGCTTCCCTTCTCCCAGCAGCACAACCCCAGCTCCCTCAGGCTCTCCTCATAACAGAGCTGTTCCATTCCCTTCAGCATCTTCACGGCTCTGCACTGGACTCTCTCCAGCAGTTCTATGTCCTTCTTGAACTGGGGGGCTCAGAACTGGACACAGCACTCCAGATGCAGCCTGACCAGGGCAGAGCAGAGGGACAGGAGAACCTCTCTTGACCTACTCACCACAGCCCTTCTAATCCACCCCAGAATGGCATTGCCGCTCCTGGCCACAGGAGCACATTGCTGGCTCATGCTCAACCTCCCATCCACTAGGACCCCCAAATCCTTTTCCCCTTCACTGCCTTCCAACAGGTCAGTCTCCAGCCCTCTCCTCCTCCTTCCTGGTGAGCTGATGTCCAGCAAGCAGAGGAAGGGCTGCTGCAAATAGGACTTTGGCCTTCCAGGCAGTGCCTGTGCCTGGTTTGGGGCCAAAGCAGCCACTTTAAAGGGTCATGAGACACAAAGCTCCACAGGAGACAAATGTCAAAGAGTCACCATGACACAGCCAAATTAACTAATAGTCATTTCCCTTCTCCTTATCTGCCCAGAGCAAACTGAGCCTTCCAAAGGACTCTTTGTCTGCTCTCTGGGCTATTAGCTACAAAGGGAACAAAGGGAACCATCAATGGGAATTTCATCCTGGATTTCAGGGTCCAGGCAAGCACAAGGATAAGTCTCAGGAATCCAGCCTGTGACCATCCACTCATGGTCAAGCAGCACAAGAGCAGCACATTTAATAACAGAATCCTGTGAACCTCATCCTGGTGGAAGCCCTCAAGACTGAAAACTGTTTGGCTAAGCACACCCCAAAGCCAGGCACAGTACAGAGCCAGCAGCACCAGCATCTTGCTGGATGGTCCAGTAGGAGGTGTCCCTGCACATGGCAGGGGGCTTGGAACTGAATGATTTTTAAGGACCTTTCCAACCCAAACCATTCTGTGCTTCTATGCTCTGGAGGCCAGAGGGGACAATCCAGGCTCATCACTCAAGAGTTTGCTGTTAACCTTCAACACCATCTCAAAGATCTCTCCCAGCTTCCACAGTACTATGAATGGGGCAGATCTGTGGCTTCCTCAAGCAGCTACTGGATGGACCCGCAAGGAGTCACCTTTCTGCAGATTGAAATATAACCTTCTTGATATGGCCCCAGCTACATTTCCACAGCATCACAGAGTCGAGGAGGCTGGAAAAGACCTTTGAGATCATCGAGTCCAACCTATCACCTAACACCTCCTGATGAACTAAACCATGGCACCAAGTGCCTCATCCAGTCTTTGTTTAAATGCCTCCAGGGATGGGGACTCCACCAGCAGTGCATCCTGTGGTATGAGATGCCAAGAGGCAACAGGACAACCATGCTGGGTGGGGCTGAGCCTCGCTGCCCCATGCAGTGCTGCAACACTCAGCACAGCTCCTCCAGGGATGGGGAGGAGCCTCCTCTTCTGCAGCCTGCACAGCCCCAACTCTGTCAGGCTGTGCTCACAGCAGAGCTGCTGCAGCCCTCTGAGCATCCTCGGGGCCCTTCTCTGCACACCTCCAGCATCTCCACATCCCTCTTGTAATAGGTGGCCAGCACTGAGCAGGGGCTGTGGCAGAAGCTGTTTTGGACTCAGATGGAACCAGATGCAGTGAATCTGAGAGCCAAGGAGATGACTTCCCAATCGAATCGAGTATTTATTGAGCTCTTTGAGCTCGGGGTGGGGGGGGTCTAGCCTAAACCCAGTACACCAGGGCTGAGTGGTCCCCGTTGGCGTCACCCAAGCTGGTTCCCCTGGAGGCTGCTTGCACGGGTGAGGTCATACCCAGCTTAGACGGCGACAGCCTGGGTCCATCTGGCGCAGCATCGCATCCGGCGGCGTCAGAGCATCTCCTCCGCGTGCCTCGGGCTGTGCCTCTGCACCCTGCAGCTGAACAAACAGCCCCGATGCCTCCTACACGTCCTCAGGCTGACTAAAGGAGAGGGGAGGGGAAGAAATGTGCCACGCTGCTGCTCGCCACGGCACACGGAGAGAGGCATCAGATGGCTCTGTGGGACACCCCCTGCCGCCTGCCGCTCTGCCGCGGCGGGAGAGGAGAGGCTGCGGCAAGGGGAACCAGGAGATCAAAGGCAAAGCAGTGGAGGTGCTGAGCCAGGCTGAAAGGGAAGCAGCAATTAGCACAGGGCCTTCACTCTGCGGAGATTGGGTTGGGATGGATGGGGCCTTAGAATCATAGAATGGCTTAGGTTGGAAGAGACCTCAAAGCTCAGCCAGTTCCAACCCCCCTGTGCCATAGGCAGGGACACCTCCCACTAGGGGAGGATGCTCAAGACCTCATCCAGCCTGGCCTTGAACCCCTCCAGGGAGGGAGCAGCCACAACCTCCCTGGGCAACCTGCGCCAGTGTCTCACCACCCTCACTGTGAAGAACTTCCTCCTAACATCCCATTTCAATCTCCCCTCTGCCAGTTTGAACCCATTCCCCTTCATCCTGTCATTACAAGACCTTGTGAACAGTCCCTCCCCAGCCTTTCTGTGGGCCCACTTCAGATACAGGAAGGTTGCTCTAAGGTCTCCTGGCAGCCTTCTCTTCTCCAGGCTGAAAAGCCCCAATTCCCTCAGCCTGTCCTCATAGCAGAGCTGTTGCAGCCATCTGATCATTTTCATGGCCCTCCTCTGGACTCTCTCCAGCATCCTGTGAAGCAGTGGCTAACCAAGCTACCTTGAGCCTACCTTGCATGTCCTCCCAGGAAAGCAGCTGGCAGCCTTCTGAATGGGATGGGTTGGAGGAGACAGGTGGGAATTGTCCACACACAAAAGTGTGGGTCTAACCCTTCTGCTCTGGTCCTTGGGGTGGCAGATTCCGAGAGAACAAAAGCACAAGCAGGGGCTGTGGGTGTGGGAAGGGCTACAGATGGCTCAGACTGGCACTTCAGGGAGGAACGTGGGATCTTAGCAGGTTCCTGAAATATTACCTTTGTCTGTCTAACAGGAACTGGCTGAGAGCTGAGCACGTCCCAAAACAAAAGCCCCTAACGAGAGTGCCAGCAGGGTCAGGGCAAGCTCTGCTGAGCCAGGGAAAGAAAGTGGCAGCAGGGTCAGGGCAAGCTCAGCTGAGCCAGGGAAAGAACATCAGGGCTCTACTGTGCAAACTGTGCCCACCAAGGTAAGAGGGACAATGGGCATGAGTTGGAACCCAGGAAGTTCCAGCTCAATGTGAGAAGCTTCTTTACTGTGTGGGTAGCAGAGCCCTGGGGCAGGCTGCCCAGAGAGGTTGTGGAGTCTCCTTCCTCTAGAGACCTTCAAGACTCATCTGGATGCCTCCCTGCATGACCTGCCCTAGGTGACCCTGCTTTAGACTCGATGACCTTTGAGGTCTTTTCCAACCTGCTTAGTTCTGTGATTCAGCAGGATGTTGGACTCAATGATCTTTAGAGGTCCCTCCCGACCCCTGCCATTGTGTGATTCCATGAAGAATCACAAATCAGGACTTAATACCTGACACAGCTCAAAGCCTGTATCAGGCTGTGCCACAGCAATGCAATCTGGCACCAGCCCCCACATGGGGATGGCACCAAGTGACAGCCACCTCTCACTGGCCACCCTCCAGACTGCAAAATCCACCACTGAGTCAGAGTGGAGAGGAGGAAGGAGAGAAATCTGCTCACAGGGCAGTGACAGGGAGGCTCTGTGCACAAGCTCCTGGAGGCATTCCGCTGGGATGTGCACAAAGAGGGGTCAGGAACAGCATCCTCCCAAGCTCCATGGCTTCTGGCAAGGCTCAGATAATCCCTTCAGGCAGCCCAGTGAAGGAAGGTAAAAGCAAGAGGCAGTGCTCAGTTAACACTCAAATGTGGTTGCTGTGCAGCTACACTTTCCTAAGAGAAAAATTGTAAGGAAGCAAAGCTGCCCTTGTCCCAGAATGGCTTGAGCTGGAAGGGGCTTTTCAAGATCAGCCAGTTCTGACCCCTCTGCCATGGGCAGGGATTGCCCCAGAATAGCTTGGGTTGGAAAGGTCTTTTCAAGATCAGCCAGTTCTGACCCCTCTGCCGTGGGCAGAGATTGCCCCAGAATAGCTTGGGTTGGAAAGGTCTTTTCAAGATCAGCCAGTTCTGACCCCTCTGCCGTGGGCAGAGATTGCCCCAGAATAGCTTGGGTTGGAAAGGTCTTTTCAAGATCAGCCAGTTCTGACCCCTCTGCCATGGGCAAGGATTGCTCCAGAATAGCTTGGGTTGGAAAGGAAGGACCTTTAAAGATCAGCCAGTCCCAATGCACCTGCCATAGGCAAGGATTGCCCCAGAATGGCTTGGGTTGGAAGGGACCTTTAAAGATCAGCCAGTCCCAATGCACCTGCCATAGGCAAGGATTGCCCCAGAATGGCTTGGGTTGGAAGGGACCTTTAAAGATCAGCCAGTTCCCCCGCTCCTGCTATGGGCAGGGACACCTCCACTAGAGCAGCTTGCTCCAAGCCTCAAACACTTTCATGGATAAGGCATCCACAAATTCCCTGAGCAGCCTTTCCAGTGTCTCACCACCCTCACTGGAAAGAATTTCTTCCTGCTCTCCAGTCTCAGTCTCCCCTGCTCCAGTTTAAGACCATTGTCCCCTGTCCTGTCCCTACAGGCCCTTCTAAATAGTCCCTCCCCAGCTCTCCTGGGGCCCCTTCAGCTACTGGAAGGCAGCTCTGAGGTCTCCCTGGAGCCTTCTCTTTTCCAGGCTGAACTGCCCCAACTCTCCCAGCCTGAACTCATAGGAGAGGTGCTCCAACCCTCAGCTCATCTTTATGACCTTCCTCTGGACTTTCTCCAATAGATCTATGTCCTTCCTTGTGTTGGGGACTCCAGAGGTGGATGCAGTACTGTAGGTGGGGTCTCAGAAGAGCAGAGGGGCACAGTCACCTCCCTTCACCTGCTGGCCACACATCTTCAGATGCAGCCCAGCACACAGTTGGCTTTTGGGGCTCAAAGCTTGCATGCCTGATGTGTCTGAAAAGAAATGATCCTCTGGAGGGAATATGTCACATAGCAAAGCAGCAGTCTCGCTGGCTTGTCCTTACTCCTCCCTGCTACACAAGGGCAATGGCTTTCAACGTGAGAAATTAATGGAACAAAGCTAAATATCAAGGATAATGCCAAGTGCATTGTCTCTCAGACACTGGCAGTGCAGCTGCCATCTCGGCAGCCCTCTGAGCTGCTCCAACCAGAAGCAAAGGGCAACTGAAGCTGCTGAGGGCTCCAGAGAACAAATCTTGGGAGGAGCAGCTGAGGGAGTTGGCTTCGGAAGAAAAGGAGGCTGAGGGGAGACCTTTTCACTCTCTACAATGCCCTGAAAGGAGGCTCTAGTGAGGAGAAGCTGAAGGAGTTGGCTTCTGAAGAAAAGGAGGCTGAGGGGAGACCTTTTCCACTCTCTACAGCTACCTGAAGGAAGGTTGTGGCCAGATGGGGTTGGGCTCTTCTCCCAGGCAACCAGCAACAGAAGGAGGGGACACAGCCTCAAGGTGTGCCAGGGGAGGTATAGGCTGGATGTTAGGAGGAAGTTCTCCCCAGTAAGAGAGATCTGCATTGGAATGGGCTGCCCAGGGAGGTGGTGGAGTCCCCATCCCTGGAGTTGATCAAGAAAGGACTGGATGGAGCACTTAGTGCTTAATGTTGATTGGGTAGGGCTGGGTGCTAGGTTGGACTGCATGAGCTTGGAGCTCTCTTCCAACCTGGCTGATTCTATTCTATTCTAATTCTAACAAGAGGACACAGCCTCAAGCTGTGCCAGGGCAGGTTCAGGCTGACTGTCAGGGAGAAGTTCTTCCCAGAGAGAGTGATTTGCATTGGAATGGGCTGCC
>VWZI01005075.1:0-14348 GCA_013396835.1 Psilopogon haemacephalus
GTCTCTCTGTGATTCTGTGGCTGTGGTTCTTTGATTCTGTGGTTCCAATCTCCGCTTCCAGATATTTATTTTTAAATAGAATCTTAAGCACACAGTGGAATCTGACTGTACAAAGAGTTATGTGCAGCTTCTTTGAAATGCTATGAGAACCACCAAATCCTGTGAGCAGACTGAGTGCCTTCTGCCTGGAAAATATTGGGATTCAGTGCACCTGAGAAACGTGAGCTGGAGTGAGAGCCACCACGCAAAGTGACAGGGCTCAAGCCTAAGGTGTCAGGTGCTGTAGCACAAAGCCCTGCAGGATCTCAGCCTGCCTACCTGCCTTGCCTTTTGTGACAGCAGGCACAGCTCAGCTCTGCCTTGTGGGAACAACTCTCCCTGCCTTTGCTTCCTCCTGCTAGCAGAGGAAACATGTCATGGCTCACAATGATCAAGACCTACCTCAAATTGCTGTCGTGCCAGCTCATGTGGGCATCTACAGGCTCATGACAAATTTCCCATGAGCTTTACTTTCTCCTGCACAGCAGTAGGTGAAAGGGGGGAAAAAGAAAAGCGTGGTTAAGCTCTGTCTAAAACACCTGTCATGCCAGGGTGTGTGGGCCTGTAGAGAATCGNCCCCCTCCCACTAGATCAGGACACTCAAGACCTCATCCAGCCTGGCCTTGAACACATCCAGGGAGGGAGCAGCCACAACCTCCCTGGGCAACCTGTGCCAGTGTCTCACCACCCTCACTGTGAAGAACTTCCTCCTAACATCCTGTTCAAATCTCCCCTCTGCCAGTTTGAACCCATTCCCCCTCGTCCTGTCATTACAAGACCTTGTGAACAGTCCCTCCCCAGCCCTCCTATAGGCCCCTTCAGATACTGGTAGGCTGCTATAAGGTCTCCTGGCAGCCTTCTCTTCTCCAGGCTGCAAAGCCCCAACTCCCTCAGCCTGTCCTCATAGCAGAGCTGCTGCAGCCCTCTGAGCATCTTTGTGGCCTCCCCTGGACTCTCTCCAGCAGTTCCATGTCCTTCCTGTGCTGGGGGCTCCAGAACTGCACTCACCAGGAGAGCTTAGGGTGGGTTGGACAGCCCAGGAGGAGGGGTTGGAGAATGCTGGAGCAGTGACTCCAGCCAAGGCTCTGCACAGTGACTGAGCAAAGTGTGCTTAATACTGCCTTGGTTACATCCACATCCCAAACTGGGACACAATCACCACAGTGGTAGTAGGGTGGATGCATCCTTGGGTGCCAGCCTGTGCCCAAAGCATAGCTGGTGACAACTGCAGAAAGGAAAGCTTCCCTCTCCTGCAAGAAGGGTGGCTGGGGCCAGATCCTTGGAGGTGTTTTTGGCCAGGCTGGCAGAGGCTGTGGGCAGCCTGCTCTAGGGTAGGGTGTCCCTGGGCATGGCAGGGGGGTTGGGACTGCCTGATCCTTGTGCTCCCTTCCAACCCTGACTGACTCTATTATGATTCTATGGTTCTATGATTCTATGGTTCTATAATTCTATGATTCTATGGTTCTATGGTTCTGTGGTTCTATGATTAAGGGGCACCACTGCCCGTGCCAGGCACTGGCCTAAGCAGGGAGGGCAAATACCTGATGGCTGCTTCTGGAGCTGCCAGCACTGCTCCTGCTCAGGAGCAAGGGAGGCAAAGCAGCAGTGGTGCTGCTATTTAAAAATCCAGCAGTAGCTTCCCTTTGCATCCTGGTTCTGCAGGTTTGCAGTCTTCACTGCCCAAAGCCCAGATTCAGGTGGCTCCTGTGGTTTCTCAGGCACAGGCATGCCTCAGTTTAAGGAAGAGCAGGGCAAATTGGTTGACTTGAAGTTGACTCTACAGGCATGTGGAGATTTGCCTGACCTTTGTGGTTGGCTGCCCCAGGCAATGGGGAGCAGGAGCCTCAGGACCAAACCAGCCAGGAAGCAGGGACAAGTTGAATATGGTGGGATTGGAAAGTGGTGCAGAGGCTTCTGGACAGTGTCTGTGTGACAGCTGCATGAATTCTCTGATGCTCTGTCACTCCTACATTGGGCTTCTGGGCAGGCATTTGCTGAGACCACCCAGGACAGCTTTGTAGTGGTCCCTCTAGAGTGAGAATATGGCTTTTGTGTTCCTCTCTGCTGATGTCTGAAGAGCTGTTCCTGAGAGGTAAACATGCACTTTGTGCACAGGTAGCCAAGTGTGTGAGTGGTCTGGCCCCTTCCTGGGGGCTGCCAAAATGCAGCTTGGCACTGAAAACCCTCAGCTGCTGTCATAAGGGATGAGGCTTTACTCAGGAGGGAAAGGAAAGTCATAGAATCAGTCAGGGTTGGAAGGGAGCACAAGGATCAGCCAGTCCCAACCCCCCTGCCATGCCCAGGGACACCCTACCCTAGAGCAGGCTGCCCACAGCCTCTGCCAGCCTGGCCAAAAACACCTCCAGGGATCTGGCCCCAAACACCTCCCTGCAGGGGCAACCCATTCCAGCCTCTCACCACTCTCATGGTGCAGAACTTCCTCCTCACCTCCAGCCTCAATCTCCCCACCTCCAGCTTTGCTCCATTTCCCCCAGTCCTGTCACTCCCTCACAGCCTCAAAAGTCCCTCCCCAGCTTTTTTGTAGCCCCCTTCAGATGCTGGAAGGCCACCAGAAGGTCCCCTGGGAGCCTCCTCTTCTGCAGCCTGCACAGCCCCAACTCTTTCAGGCTGTGCTCACAGCAGAGCTGCTGCAGCCCTCTGAGCATCCTCGGGGCCCTTCTCTGCACACCTCCAGCATCTCCACATCCCTCTTGTCCCAGGGGCTCCAGCACTGGATGCACTACTCCAGGTGGGCTCTCAGCAGAGCACAGCAGAGGGGCAGAATCACCTCCCTGGCCCTGCTGCCCACACTGCTCCTGCTGCAGCCCAGCCTCTGCTTGCCTTTCTGCCCTGCAAGTGCACACTGCTGCCTCAGCTTCAGCTTCTCCTCCACCAGCACCCCCAAGTCCCTCTCCTCAGGGCTGCTCTCCAGCCAGTCCCTGCCCAGCCTGGACTGGTGCTTGGCATTGCCTCCACCCAGCTGCAGGACCTTGCCCTTGGCCTTGTTATGATATTCAGGAGCCCCCAGGGCTCAGATAGTTGGAACTGGATGATCCTTGTGGTCCTCGACCCAGCTGCAGGACCTTGCCCTTGGCCTTGTTGAAGCTCCTGGGGTTGTCTTGTGCCCACCTCTGCAGCCTGCCCAGGTCCCTCTGGATGCCATCCCTGCCCTCCAGCCTGGCTGCTGCACCACACAGCTTGGAGTCTCCCTGCTTCACCTGCACGTCTGTGTCCTGAGCTGCCTTTCTCATTCACTTCCCCACCCCTCATCTATAATTAAGTAAGTGCTAAAAATAGCACAGCTGGCTGCGGGGGTGATTAGAAAGCAGGGGACAGACCTATCCTGTTACCCCTCCTGCAAACCCAAGCATCCCCAGCAGCTCCTGCCAGCCAGGGCCAAGCCTCTTGCCCGCTGTGCAGCTCTGTCCAGGGAGGTGCTCCTGTGCCAGCTGCCCTTCCCCCAGCTGCTGAAGCAGACAGTGCTTTAGCATGGGCTATTGACCAACCTGTCACACAGGCTAAAAATACCAGCTGCTGTGTCACCCTCCCAGCTGCTGCCTGGGTATGGTGTTGATGGGGAAGATTTCCACCCAGCTCTCGGAAAACATCATCATTCCCAAGCACAAATCCAGGCTGGAGAGCAGCTCTGAGGAACAGGACCTGGGGGTCTGGGTGGATGAGAAGCTCAACATGAGCCTGCAGTGTGCACACACAGCCCAGACAGCAACTGTGTGCTGGGCTGCAGCAAGAGAGGCATTGCCAGCAGGGCAAGGGAGGGGATTCTGCCCCTTTGCTCTGCTCTCCTCAGACCCCACCTGCAGCACTGTCTGCAGTTCTGGAGCCCCCAGCACAAGAAGGACATGGAACTGCTGGAGAGAGTCCAGAGGAGGGCCACAAAGATGATCAGAGGGCTGCAGCAGCTCTGCTATGAGGACAGGCTGAGGGAGTTGGGGCTTTTCAGCCTGGAGAAGAGAAGGCTGCCAGGAGACCTTAGAGCAGCCTACCAGTATCTGAGGGGAGCTACAGGAGGGCTGGGGAGGGACTGTTCACAAGGTCTTGTAATGACAGGACGAGGGGGAATGGGTTCAAACTGGCAGAGGGGAGATTTGAACGGGATGTTAGGAAGAAATTCTTCACAGTGAGAGTGGTGAGACACTGGAACAGGTTGCCCAGGGAGGTTGTGGCTGCTCCCTCCCTGGATATGTTCAAGGCCAGGCTGGATGAGGTCTTGAGCGACCTGATCTAGTGGGAGGTGTCCCTGCCTATGGCACAGGGGGGTTGGAACTGGATGATCTTTGAGCTCCCTTCCAACCTAAACCATTCTATGGTTCTATGATCTATACCCAAGCCACAGTGGTTTGCATAAATAATAAAACGTTTAATACATCCAGGCTGCCTTCATTCCTGCAGTAACTCCTCTGGCTCCAGGGAGGTAACTAATGGGATGGAATGGGCACTGTAACTTTAATGAGCTGTAAGAAGGTGTTACTGTGTGTTGTCATGCTTGGAGACTTAATTGATTTTAGCTGGCCGGGATGCTCTAAGGAGTCTCACTCTGCATCTGCTCTTTTATTTAGCATTTCCAGCTGCAGCTCCTGCCCACATCTCCTAATGCACCTTCCTCCTACCCTGCCTCTGTCCTGGACTCCCAGGGCAGCCTTGTCTGTGCCACTCAGCTTCAGGCTCCCTCCCCCCCTGCCCCATCATTTGAAAGTGCTTCTAAGCAATGCCTAAAAGTGCAGCTTAAAAGCTTCAGGCTCCCTTCCCCCCCTCCACTGCCCCCCCATCATTTGAAAGTGCTTCTAAGCAATGCCTAAAAGTGCAGCTTAAAATCTCCATTCTCTATGAGGATGCTGCTTGGGGAACAGGGAGACTGTGAGTGAGAGCTCCAGCAAAGCCAGAGGCCAGCGTGGCTCAAGGCAAGTCACATCAGTTCTTTCTGCTTCAGTTTTCCTGTGCTTTTCCTGGGGGCAGTAACTGGTTTAACTCTGTCAGGTCCTGAGATTAGGTGCAGGGAGCTGTGCAAAGAGCAAACTACCAGGGGCAGTTTGGGTTTGTAGTGCAGAATGGCTTCTACTGCCAGAGTGGCTCTGCACAGCAGCGGGACCTCTGGGTGAGTCTCAAGGATGTAGGAGATGAGTGCAAGCTTGACAGAGAATGATTTGGAGCCTTTCAGACCAGGATCTTGGAATAATAAGGTCGAGCTGTGCTCAAAGAATGGGCTAAGGACAAAGACACCAGACCTAGGACTGCATTTTTTCATGCCCCAGCATTAAGAGGCATGTGGGATGTATGACATAGCTCCATACAAAGGTTCTGAACATCAGAACTCCCCAGAGTGCTGATGGCCACCAGGATGCTCAGAGGGCTGCAGCACCTCTGCTGTGAGCACAGACTGAAAGGTTTGGGGTTGTTCAGTCTGGAGAGGAGAAGGCTCCCAAGTGACCTTTTTGTGGCCTTCCAGGATCTGAAGGGGGCTACAAGAAAGCTGGGGAGGGACTTTTTAGGCTGTCAGTGAGTGATAGGACTGGGGAGAATGGAACCAAGCTAGAAATGGGGAGATTCAGACTGGAGGTTAGGAAGAAGTTGTTCAGCATGAGAGTGGTGAAAGCCTGGAATGAGCTGCCCAGGGAGGTAGTGGAAGCCTCAACCCTGGATGTGTTTGGGGCCAGGCTGGCAGAGGCTGTGGGCAGCCTGTTCTAGGGTAGGGTGTCCCTGGGCATGGCAGGGGGGTTGGAACTGGCTGATCCTTGTGCTCCCTTCCAACCCTAACTGATTCTATGATAAATGGAGAACGTGTTTAGAATGTGTTTCCAGGTATCTGGTGCAGAAAAGTTTTGAATTGTTGATTCTTCCAGCGTTTTCTCTTCAAACATCATCTAGCAACAGCACACACACAAAAAAGGCAGAGCTGTTTCCTGCCTAGAAACACAATCATTGCATTTTCTTCCCACACCATCAGCTGGTGTTAGAACATGCCTGCACTGAGCTGCAAAGGAGATGTCAGGGGTTCATTTCCAGAGGGACTTGACCAAGCCAGTGTCTTCCTCTGCTTTGCCTGTGACATCCTTCTTTACCACTATGACAGCCAAGTCTGAGTCTGAAAACTTAACTCCCTAGGACTTTGACTTAGCAAAGCATGAAAACAACTTAAACTTGCATGCTCTGAAGGGGCCCTGTGTGAGCTGAGAGGAGGCAGATCCCTCCTAGAGCACCTCTGCTCTCCTAGTTGTGGCAGCTGCTCCACTAAGCAGCAGGACAGTCCCAGGTCTGCAGAGCTGCGTGTGGAGAGCCACAGGCACCACTCTTAGTGTGCTGTGTCTAATTAGAGCCATAGAATCAGTCAGGCTTGGAAGGGAGCACAAGGATCAGCCAGTTCCAACCCCCCTGCCATGCCCAGGGACACCCTACCCTAGAGCAGGCTGCCCACAGCCTCTGCCAGCCTGGCCTAAAACACCTCCAGGGATGAGACTTCCACCACTTCCTTGGGCACCCATTCCAGGCTCTCACCACCCTCATACTGAAGAGCTTCTTCCTAACCTCCAAGTCTGAATCTTCCCACTTCCAGCTTGGTTCCATTCTCCCCAGTCCTATTCCTACCTGACAGCCTAAAAAGTCCCTCCCTAGCTTTCTTGTAGCACCCCCCCAAGATCCTCAGATTTGTGTCTTGTCCTCATACTTTTTTGTATCTGCTTTAAAGAGGAAAAAAAAAATAAATCCAACCACCATCCTTCAAACAGCATTCAGCACCACTGGAGCAACAACACTCACAGCTGGAAGCAAGTCTCTGTCTTCACAACTGGCAGTGATGAGAAACCACCATCAGAACCAGCCTGGAGCTCCATAAGCCTCACAAAAGAAACAAGGTAAGTAACCAAGGTGAGAAATCTAATCCTCACATCTCCTTTATGAGAGAATTTATGAGAGACTGGGTTAAAAAAAAAAATACATTGTAAAATATTAACGAGTGGTGGTGGTGGTGGTGCAGCTGCTCCTCCTGAGAGCTTTTGAAGGGAGCTGCCAAGCTTAACCTTCAGACTGTGTTTTAGTGATGGATTTTGTGTGAAGGGGCAGCAGACACTGCTGGTGCTCTCACTGGCACTGAAGGGCTTCAGCTCCAGCCCAGACAGTTAAAGACCCGCACAGAATAGAAATAGGGATAGGGATAGGGATAGGNGAAGAGAAGAGAAGAGAAGAGAAGAGAAGAGAAGAGAAGAGAAGAGAAGAGAAGAGAAGAGAAGAGAAGAGAAGAGAAGAGAAGAGAAGAGAAGAGAAGAGAAGAGAAGAGAAGAGAAGAGAAGAGAAGAGAAGAGAAGAGAAGAGAAGAGAAGAGAAGAGAAGAGAAGAGAAGAGAAGAGAAGAGAAGAGAAGAGAAGAGAAGAGAAGAGAAGAGAAGAGAAGAGAAGAGAAGAGAAGAGAAGAGAAGAGAAGAGAAGAGAAGAGAAGAGAAGAGAAGAGAAGAGAAGAGAAGAGAAGAGAAGAGAAGAGAAGAGAAGAGAAGAGAAGAGAAGAGAAGAGAAGAGAAGAGGCAAAGCTGCAACACCACTGAATTGTTCTACCAAAAGGATTACAGGGCCAAGTCCTGTGCTTGGTTTTCAGGTAAGGCTCCTATCTGTGCTCTCCGTAGCGAGACGTGATCAAGCACACAGCATTGCAAAAGTGAAGTCTGTCACTCTGCTGCCTGTATGAGGAAAAAGAAAAAGCATTTCAGAGGCCTTAGAGGTGGGCAGCCTGGTTTTCTTGGGTAGGTGCCCTGTGATTCTCACTTCAGTGAGGACAAGACTGGAAAATCATCTTGTGTGGGGGAACTCACATGCAGCAGAAACTCTGACCAGAGACCACTTCCTTTTGTTTAAGCTGTGGAGGATTCTTTTACGTATTTTGAGTTGTGCCTGGGGAAGTATAGGCTGGATATTAGGAGGATGTTCTTGACAGAGAGAGTGATTGGCATTGGAATGCCAATGGGCTGCCCAGGGAGGTGGTGGAGTCCCCATCCCTGGAAGTGTTGAAGCAAAGCCTGGATGGGCACTGAGTGCCATTGGCTAGGGCTGGGGGATAGGTTGAGCTGGATGAGCTTGGAGCTCTCTTCCAGCCTGGCTTATTCTGTTCTGTTCTGTTCTGTTCTGTTCTGTTCTGTTCTGTTCTGTTCTGTTCTATTCTATTCTATTCTATTCTATTCTATTCTATTCTATTCTATTCTATTCTATTCTATTCTATTTCTATTCTAATTTGATCCTATTGTATTGTATTCTATTCCTGTTCTATTCTATTCACCTCCTCCCAAAAGAAGATACAGGACGTGAGAAGGCAACCTAAGTTGCACCAGGGATGACCACAAGGGTCACCATGCACTGGAACAGGCTGTCCAGGGAAGTGGTGGAGTCACCATCCCTCAAGATGTTTAAAGGCTTTTGGCTAAGGTGTTGAAGGACATGGTCTAGCAACTGTATACAAGGAGATGTTAGGTTATGGTTGGACTTGATGACCTTAAGGTTTTTTCCAACCAGCTGATTCTGTGGTTCTGTTCTGTTCTATGAAACCTGGAGCTAGACCCCAGCTATTTAGGAAGTGTTATCAGTCACAGAAGTTTCCTGCTAATTGTCCTTTGGTTGCTGTATTTCAAGGTCCAGTGTATCTGGCTGCAGGCATTTCAAGGTCCAGTGGTCATTTTGCAGCATGCATGCAAATGGCCTAGAGGCAAAGTCTTTATTATCATCACCTTATGGCTGTAACAGAGGAATAGTTTAAAGTGTGTCTTCTAACCCCAGGAGAGAACCAGCTTCAGTCATCTTTCTGCAGGACCTAACCAAATCCCATCAGCTGCTCTTCTGCTCTAAATAAGCTGTGATCTACTTCTGAGCTACCACCTCACTTGCTCACTTGCTTGAAGTTGTTCCTGCCCTGCAACTCAGCATCAAACCCACCAAACAGATCTCATTTAAGAGGGCCAGGCTTTTCACAGGTGTCCCAGGGTTTAATTTCTCTTCCTACAGCAATCCAGCAGTAAAATCCCCTCTCAAACAAGCAGAAGCATGAGCAGACCCAAGAAACACCTCTCATGTCACCACCCAGCTTACTGACTTAAACTTTCTATGCTACCATTTAAAACAACCTCCTAGACTCTGTTGACCTTCAGGGAGTTTGGACTGGAATCTCTCCAGAAATAAAAGAAACAGCCACACACAGAGGAGTGTCTTTTGAAAAAAAAAACAACAAAAAAACACAAAGGTTGTTGTTTTTTTTTTGTTGTTGTTCTTCCCTTTCTCAAGATTGCACATTCAGAAGGAGCTGCACACTGCAAGGTATAGGAAGGGTAGTTTGCCAATCCAATTACCACCACAGAGGTGTGCTTTAATTAGTTTGGCTGTAGCCCCGAGGTGTCAAACTCAGTCAGCAACAGGAGATGGACCCCAGGAGTAATCACAGTCAGTGAACAAGACACATCCTGTAAAACGTCCTCAAGTCTAGGCTGGAAATGCCCCATCGGAGAGAGGCTTGGACAAAGCCTTCAGGTAGATTGCAGTAGACCTTTAGGGAAAAAACTTCTGCTCCAGTCAGAGGCTGTCCACTCACTCACACACCACACAGTGCCTTTTTTCCACTGTTTCCCAGCCCTTCCCATGTGTTCTTCACTGAACAGACCAAGCAGTGAACTTCAACCACGATGTAATGAGGTGGGGAGCAGGAATCCTCCCATCCATGCTGGCAGACCTCTTCTGCAGCCCCCCCAAGGCTCCAAACCAGACCAGACGGCTATGCTGGAGTCACTGGAGCTTTTATCCTGACTCTAGTGCTGCCAGGGAGCAGGGGAAGTTCTGTGCAGGCTGGGTTTGAGCCACTGGGGATCTCATTTCTAGGTCTTTGCAGCTACAAGGGCACTGTGGTATGAACAACACAGGAAGAACACTGTTCTCAGGGAGCTCGGTCAGTGGTGGAGCAGAGTTGATTTTGCTCTTCAAACTGGTTGTTGTTTTGAGGATGAGGGGACAGGACTCCCTGTGGGAAAGAGTAGCACAGCTGCCCTCTCCACAGCTACCACTCTTCTTACATTTTGGTTGTTCAGGAGGGCTTTTACCTTAATAACCAACGCAAATAAATAAATAAAGTAATAAATAGATAAATAGAAGTAGTAAAATAGTACTTTGTGCTTTGTTAGCATGGGTCTGTTAAAAGTCTTTGAAGTGTTTTGCCATGCTGGCTGTTTGCCATTTCCCTTCCAGTCCCCAGACAACCCAAAGTCCTGATTCCACTTCCACTGATCTCAACAGGAGCAAGGAGGCCATGCCTGGTGCTACAGGGCGAGCCAGTGACTGCCACAGCAAACATGGCTCAAGTGTCCTCATTCCTACTTTCATGCTGCCTGCCCTCAACAGCACTGATGGTACCAAAATCCAAGAAGTCTCCTACTTGCTTCATTTTCAACACTATTTGTATAAGGTCTCCAAGCTTGGCAGGGCACCAGTCCAGTCCTGTGGTGCTGTTCATTTAATACCTTCCTGAAAGCCTTCTAAGAGGTTTTTGACCTCATAAATTCTCGTAAGCAATACATATGCATGCAGGACTGCATGTTTGTGGCATAAGTCACCACCTTCTTGTTTTTGCCTTCTGCTGTGTTGTATGTGAGAGACGTTGGCAAGGAAACAAGATCCTGGCTCTTCTTGCTGTTTCATCCCCTGTGCTCCAGGTCTGATGCGATCACCACAGCAACCCAGCATGGCACCACGGATGGCTGAGCAGAGCTGCCTCTGCCCAGAGTCAGAACAAAGCAGTAGAAAGCTGGTTTGGATGTGCTCCTGACTGCAGCCTAGCAGAAAGTAACTGCAGACACCTGGAGCAGAACACTGCCTTACTTGAACCCAGTGGACAGAGCACAGGTAGGCTGCAGGACACTGCCTTACTTGAATGCCATGGCCAGAGCACAGGTATGCTGCAGGACACTGCCTTACTTGAATGCCATGGCCAGAGCACAGGTAGGCTGCAGGACACTGCCTTATTTGAACACTGTGGACAGAGCACAGGTAAGCTGCAGGACACTGCCTTACTTGAATGCCATGGACAGAGTACAGGTAGGCTGCAGGACACTGCCTTACTTGAATGCCATGGACAGAGCACAGGTAGGCTGCAGGACACTGCCTTACTTGAATGCCATGGCCAGAGCACAGGTAGGCTACAGGACACTGCCTTACTTGAACCCTGTGGACAGAGCACAGGTAGGCTGCAGGACACTGCCTTACTTGAATGCCATGGCCAGAGCACAGGTAGGCTGCAGGACACTGCCTTACTTGAATGCCATAGCCAGAGCACAGGTAGGCTGCAGGACACTGCCTTACTTGAATGCTATGGCCAGAGCACAGGTAGGCTGCAGGACACTGCCTTACTTGAACCCTGTGGACAGAGCACAGGTAGGCTTCAGGACACTGCCTTACTTGATCCTCATCTAAGAGAATCTGTCATGTACCTTATTTTGTGCATCTGCTCCTCCTTGTGCCCTATAAATATATGTACAAAGTTAGCACCAGCAGACAGATAAATGCTGCCCTGCTCAAGCAGACGGCTGTAAGAAGTGGGTGGACATTTCCCTGGACACCTGCTCCAACCTCCTGCTCAGGGCAGGACAATCTGGATAAGGTTGTTGAGGCTCTCCTGAAGTTTGAAGAATTCCCAAGAGAGGCAGCTTGTCTATGCAACGTTTGCAGATCTCCGTTTACAAAAGTTTCAGGGTTGCGACAGATACCAGATTGCACAGGTCTGCTCGTTCCTGTATCTTAATGAACAGTTGGGTTGTCTTGGTGCTCCTCAGCTTGTGGGTTGCCCACTTCTCTCCTCCTTCTCCCCTTCCTCTGAAACAAATGAACTGATTGTGCAGAGGTTTGTAAGAGAAACTTTCAAAGAAGGAGACTTGAGGACAGCTGGGAGGGGCAACGGTTGCAAAGAGGAAAAGGGAAACTGTGCATGTGAGAACTTCTGACAGCTTCTGCCCGACTCCTATCAGAATGTCCTCTTACATGGTGCTATGAAACCTTGATTTGTGCTTTCTCTAGCTCAGCACCCTGCTCAGCATGTGGCATCCTGTACTCCAGCCCTCCTCACCTTCAGCACAGGAGTGCAGTGGCTCTGGAAACGCACTCCTGTAACTTAAACCAAGCTGCTGTCACTCAGGCCAGAATCAGCTGGGGGTGGTTTTGCTTCTCAGTGAGCAAGCTCCAGCATCTTTTGCTGTCTGCATTTCCAGCTGAAAAGAGTGCAGCTGTGCTCAGCCCTGCTGCGGACCATCAACCAGCAGCTCACAGGCTCCCAGCAGACTCCTTCTGCAGAGCTCTCTGAGGAAAACGTGTGTGCTTGTGGGGTTGAGACAGAAAAACTCGCTTACCCCTGTGCAAAGATGACCAAGGTCAGTCCTTAAAACCCGGCCAGGACAGAACCACGTTTTTAAACAGGATGTGAAATAGCTGCCACGTTTTTGTGCGGTACCCTGCTCCCTCCGGCTCAGAATTTAGGGTGCTGCTTAGTTGTTTTTCTCAAAGGTCAATGTGGGGAAGTTTTTCTGCTACACGATGATGTACAGGCAGAGATGCGCTGCCAGGCCATCCACAGCAAGACCTTTTCATTTCTTGCTGAGCTGGGCATGCAGCTCTGCCTCCAAGGCCATCTTGTCGAAGGTGCGCGTGTTGGTCTCCTCCCGGACCTTCTCCCGGACGTGGAAGGACGCCCGAGCAACAGACCTGGCGTTTTCCAAGACAGTCTTCTTCTCCTTGAAGATCTGCTCGCTCCTCTCCAGCTTCCTCTCTATAGAAAGGAGAATCTCCCTGCGCCGCAAGTCCTCGTACTGCTCTACCTTCTGCTTGTTCATCTTCTGGACCTTCTCCTTCTCCAGACGGCTCAAGACCACCCTGCGGGCCTTTTCTTGGACAGCCTCTTCAGCCACCTGGGCGGCGTGCTGGAGCTTTCTCTCCGTCTCTCTAGCCAGGGCTTCCAAGTGCTCCTTCTGCTCCCTTTCCTTCTTCTCTGCTGCCAGTTTGGCTCTCTGGATCTGCATGTCCTCCCGCCTGGCTTTTTCTCTCAGTTCCTGGTTCCTCTTCTCCACTAGCTGCTCGTAGTTCTCCTGAGCCTTCGTCAGACTCATCTCTAGGGAAGCTTTCAGCATTTCCTTCTCTTCCGCCTCTTGCTTGGCCAGTTCCTTGAGCAAAGCCTCATGCTTCAGCTTCTCTGCTTGGTTGAGCAGCTTCTTCTCCTTCTGCAGCTGCACCTCCTTCTTCAGCCTCTTCTGCGCGGCCATGGACAGCTTCTCTTGCAGAAGCTGCTCCTCTCGCTCCCGGTGCTCCTTCTTGCCTTCCTCCTTCACCTTCAGGTTGTGCTCTTGGTGGAGCTTCTTCTGCTTGTCCTCCTGGACGGCCCTCTCCAGCCTCTCCCTGCGCAGCCGCTCCTGCTTCTCGGCTTGCTCCCGCCACCTCTCCTCACACATCTGGCGCTGCCTCTGCTTCAGCAGGACGGCTTCCTCCTGTTCCTGGGTCAGCCTGCCCCGGCGTTTCTCCACCTGGCTCTCCCACAGCCGCTGGCCGTGCAAGAGGGCCCTCTGCTTCTCCTTCTCCTCCCTCTCCTTCCGCTGCTCGGCCAGGCGCCTCTGGCTGTCCCACTGCAGGTGGGCTGCCTGCCGCTGCTCCCGCAGCAGGCTGGCCTCCTGGTGCTTGGCGATCATCAGCGCCGCGATCTTCTTGTCCCTCTCGGGCACCTCCGACAGGCCCTTCCTCCTCTTCACTTCCCGCACGATCCTCTCCACCTTCTGGGCTGTCTGCGGGGAGTGGCTGAGGTCGCCCAGGCTGAAGCTGCGCCCTAGCACGGAGCCGTCGGCAGCAATGGCTCCCCCTCGGCCCCGGCCCCCCAGCTTGCCCCCACGCTCCCGCAGGCTCTCCCCGCTGTAGGAGGACGACGCCCCCGACTCGGAGGAGGTCTTGCCCCAGCTGCCTTCGCGCCGCTTCTGTAAGGAGTCCAGGGAGTGGCTCTTGCCTTTGGCACCCCTCGACGCCCTGCCCTGTCCCCCGCCATGGGGCCGCGGCGCGGCGGCGGCGGGCGCGGCGCGGGGGNCGGCACTGCTGCAGCTTGCGGCGGCGCTCCCGCTCGTAGGCCTCGTAGAGCCCGGCGGCCACCCGCATGGAGCGCCCGGGGGCCTCCCGCAGCAGCTCGCCCAGCGCCCGCGGCAGCAGCTCCACCGGCCGCACGGCGCAGCGGGCGCAGGCCTCCAGCGACCGCGGGCTGGTCAGCACGTACCGGCTGCCCTCCGCCGCCGCGCAGTCGAAGTTGTACCGGTCCAG
>VWZI01005075.1:15863-28910 GCA_013396835.1 Psilopogon haemacephalus
GCGGCGGTGGCGCGGCTGGCTCGGGCGGTGGGCGAGCGCCTGCTCCTCCAGCCCTGCGTCCTTCCCTGCGAGCATCCTCCAGCCCTGCGTGCGCATCCTCCCAGCCTTGCGCCTCTCCGCGCACCCATCCCTCCGTACACCCATCCCAGCCGTCCGCGCACCCATCCCATCCCTCCGTGCACCCATTCCTCCGTACACCCATCCCTCCGCGCACCCATCCCTCTGTGCACCCATCCCTGTGTACACCCATCCCTCCACGCACTTGCTCCCCCGTGCACCCATTGTTCCCCGCGGACCTTCCCCATATGAGCTGTACTTCCAGGACGGTGCCTTCTGTTTTGCACCGTGCCTGTATGCAAACAAGGCCATCAGCATTTAGAGGCAAAACGGGTGCGAGGAGGAAGCTTTACAGCTTGCAGACAGAGCCACAGGGATATGAAGGTGCCTGCCTTGGGCTACCTAGGGAATTTATGCCAGAACTGGAAAGGGGAGACACAACTCTCAGATTTCAGTTCGAGTCAGTTTCCAGCCATGAAACTCTATTCCCTTTAGTGGCTAATATAAGCTATTGCTTGCTGCAGAGCTGTGTCAGGACTAACAAGGGGGGAGTTACAGTGATGTGATTGGCATTGGGGTGCAGCTTTTCAGGTACTCACTCTCAACATGCTGTTTGCATGCTCTGAAGGACCCCCTATTTCTACAGGGCTGCTGGGCTCAACAGCCCCAGTGGGGTTGAGGAATGCCTTGCTCTAGGAATACAGTTCAGCAACAAGGGGATGGTTGCAGGTTGTGGAGCTGCAGAGCATCTGTGCCACATAGTGGAGCAACTCTGATCTTGTCAGGCAGAGGATAGCAGCAGCAAGTGTACCATTAGCCACTCTGTCATAGCTTCAGTGCTTTTCAATCCTTCCTTATTTAATCCCTACAGGTGCAGGTTAATCTGCTTTGCTTTAAGAAGGAAGGACATGGCACTCACCAGGGGACTTCTGTGACAGCCTAGGACAAGGATACAGATCAAGAGGAGGACCTAAGAAAGGCCTAGGAGGTCCTAGGAAGAAGGCTGAAGAGCTGCAGGTTGGTCATGGTTTCCTTTTGTACAGGTAAAAGACTTTGAACGGTGCTCAGCCCTGTGCTGATGAATGCACACTTTAATGGTTCATCCACAGTGAGTGGGCACACTCCACCAATAAACCATACTGACTAATCTGGCTTCATTCATTCATCACCCTCATAGTCTGCAGGGGATGCTTATAAAGCTTGGCAATTAGGTATGTGGAAAATCCTCAGGCCAGGGAGCAGCTCCCTTCTGTCTGAAGATCCCTGCCCACTGCCTGATGGAGCAAACCATTAGTAAGTACTGACTGCAGCACTGTAGCTGTCAAGCCATGGCTGTGTTCCCTCTTCCTGAAAAATATTAAGAAGGTAAGTTCCAGGTAAGATGTGGGCAGGTTGATGTTTCAGCCTCTGCTGGGTCTGTGCTTGGGGCGTGATCTTTCAAGTTTCCTCGAGGGTCTTTTGGAACCACAGAATGGTTTAGGTTGGAAGGGAGCTCAAAGCTCAGCCAGTTCCAGCCCCCCTGTGCCATAGGCAGGGACACCTCCCACTAGAACAGGTTGCTCAAGGCCTCATTCAACCTGGCCTTGAACACCTCCAGGGAGGTTATGGAGCTGCGACAACCTCCCTGAGCAACCTGTGCCAGTGTCTCACCACCCTCACTGCAAACAACTTCCTCCTAACATCCACTTTCAGTCGCCCCTCTCACACTTCAAACCCATTCCTCCTCCTCATCCTCTCATTACCAGACGTTGTCAAAAGTCCCTCCCCAGCCTTCCTGTAGCCCCCTTCAGATCCTGGGAGGCCACTCCAAGGTCTCCTGGCAGCCTTCTCTTTTCCAGGCTGCACAGCCCCAACTCTCTCAGCCTGTGCTCAGAGCAGAGCTGCTGCAGCCTTCTCAGCATCTTGGTGGCCTCCTCTGCACTGCCTCCAACACTTCCATGTAGTTCTGGAAAGTCAAACTGTGTTGAGCAAACCGTAGGAAAGCTATCAAATTAGAGGAGAGGACAGAAGGAGATTAACCTGAGAGAAGAGGAAAGCAATGCACTGGAATGCGAGGAGGAAGTTGTTGAGCATGAGAGTGGTGAGGGTGGTGAGACACTGGCACAGGTTGCCCAGGGAGGTTGTGGAGGTGTTCAAGGCCAGGTTGGATGAGGCCTTGAGTGACCTGTTCTAGTGGGAGGTGTCCCTGCCTATGGCACAGGGGGGTTGGAACTGGCTGAGCTGTGAGCTCCCATTCTGTGATTCTAACTGCTCCCCACTCTGCCATGGAGAACGTTAGTGAATTATTTCCTCATTGCAAAATAGCTTTTGTTTTCCATGTTGAATGCTACCTCCTTCTACTTGGCAATTTCTGCTGTCTCACACTGTATTTACACTCTAGTTGGGAGGACCATGACCCAGCTGCTGTGTAGCTACTCCAGCTCATGTCCTACTCACTGCTGCTTAGACTCCTAGTTTTGCACCAGAATGCTTCTGCCCCTTCCTGAGCCCTGGGAATAGGGGGAAGGTGACAGCTTTGGGGATAGGAGAGTAAGGAGCTCTCTTGACACAGTTTTCAGCTGCAGGCTGCTGGTCTCTCCCAGCACAGTGTCCTCTTTCTAGCTGCAGATTGAGCACAAGCACCCCGTGCCTTCCCAAGGGGCAAGAGGATGAATGTGCCCCTTCCTTGCCTGGAGGTGGCTCCTGCACCCGTTCCAGACACAGCAGATCCTCTCCAGCACAGCCTTCCCCTGTCAGCTGGGCAGTTTCAATACTGATTTAAAACTTTAATGAGGCATTCAGTCCTAAGGATCCCCATCCCCATGTGGTTCCCTCTAAACAGCGCCTTGCCAAGTGCCGTGATCCTTTGTTTACACAGCTACAGCCCCTCCATCCCAGTTTACTTTGCAGCCCATTCTGAGCTAATGCTGAACACAAAGTTCCATATAAAACTGAGCATGAAGTTCTCTGCCTGGTGGACAAGTTGTGAAACCCAGCGAGCCATGATGCCACTTCAGCAACCTGAATAAAAACCAAAGTCCTCCTCTGGAAGATGTCAGCGTTGGCAGCTTTAGCCCACTCCTGTGCTTTGGCTTTTGCCCTTCTCTGCTGCTGCTCTGCCTGCAGCCCTGGCACAGCCTGCCTTTGCATTCCTCTGTGGAGAGCAGGGTGGGTGTTTGCCTTCCTCCTGTCACCACAAACTGCCTGCCTGGGAGATGCAGGTAAAGCCTTCCTCCTGCCTGAGGTCACAGGAACTTCTCTTCACCCTCATGTTCCAGTGCAGTGAGGACACAGCACCCTGAGTGTCTTCCAAGTAACTGCCCACAGCCAAGGCACCATGAGGCCGTGAGGTGGGAGGTGTCTCTGTCTATGGTTGGGGGTTGAAACTGGATGAACTTTGAGGTCCCTTCCAACCTAAAACCATTCTATGATCCTATCCTCATCACTCACAGCGCAGATGCTCTGCTTAATGGTGTCATTAAGTGACCTCAGCCTCTTCCAATGAGTCTCTAGAGGAACAGACCTTCTGGCTGGGGCAGATGCACACAGCAGAGGGGAGCCAGAGCATGAGGAAGTAACCAGAGATGGCAACATGTGGCCAAGGGTAATGAAAAGGACTGCCAGAAGCAAAATGTGAGGCAGCCACTGAAAACAGATTTGCAGTAGAAACACTCTGCCCTCTGTGGCTGTTCGAGCTGGATTTCTAGCTCAGGCATAGGAAAAGTAGTGAAGAGGTGAACATTCTAGGGATAGCAACAATGGATAAGTTACTATCATTTCATTGGAGCATCAAGAACCTTATGTCTGGAAGCACAGCTTTGTTTTTCCCCCCTTTTGCTGCTTTCTGCTACACCTGCTGCTATCCTCCCCCAGTGCTGTTTTGGCTGCTGCTGCTTTGTCACTGCTTGACCCCTTCCCCATCCTCCTTAAAGTTACTATTTTTTTTTCTCTTGTATATGCTTTTTATACCATTCTATTTAGCTTAAGCTATAAGAAAATGCAATTTCATTTTTCTTGACTCCCCAAAAGAATCTGTGTTGTAGTGAGTTTATTCTACCAGGAGGGAGGGATCTGCTCTAACCTGGTACACCCTCAAACTGTAGTGCAAGGCCAGCACATCATCTGTGCTGGTACTGAGTTGTTATTATCACAAGGTCTTGTAATGACAGGACGAGGGGGAATGGGTTCAAATTGGCAGAGGGGAGATTTGAATGGGATGTTAGGAAGAAATTCTTCACAGTGAGGGTGGTGAGACACTGGAACAGGTTGCCCAGGGAGGTTGTGGCTGCTCCCTCCCTGGATGTGTTCAAGGCCAGGCTGGATGAGGTCTTGAGCGACCTGATCTAGTGGGAGGTGTCCCTGCCTATGGCACAGGGGGGTTGGAACTGGATGATCTTTGAGGTGTCTTCCAACCTAAACCATTCTATGATTCTATGATTAGTGCTCACTTGGCTGGGTGACACTGTGCTGAGTGCTGCTCAGTGTCTCACCAGAACCGCTTCATCCTCAGCAATGGGAAGGTTTTGTCAGTTCCCAGCTGATCATCCCCAGACAGTTGTTGTGTCCTGGCTTGAGGGCTGGCAGCAGAGCTGCTGCATGGATGCTTTCTTGGGACAGTGCTGAACAGCTCTCTGCTGGGCTCCGTGCACATCTGGCACATCTGCAGTGGTCTTTATATTTGGGTACATCTGGCAGTTACCCCTCTACTCTGTCCTGCTGAGAGCCCACCTGGAGTAGTGCATCCAGTGCTGGAGCCCCTGGGACAAGAGGGATGTGGAGATGCTGGAGGTGTGCAGAGAAGGGCCCCGAGGATGCTCAGAGGGCTGCAGCACCTCTGCTGTGAGCACAGCCTGAAAGAGTTGGGGCTGTGCAGGCTGGAGCAGAGGAGGCTCCCAGGGGACCTTCTGGTGGCCTTCCAGCATCTGAAGGGGGCTACAAAAAAGTTGGGGAGGGACATTTGAGGCTGTCAGGGAGTGAGAGGACTGGGGGGAATGGAGCAAAGCTGGAGGTGAGGAAGAAGTTGTTGAGCTTGAGAGTGGTGAGAGGCTGGAATGGGTTGCCCCTGCAGGGAGGTGTTTGGGGCCAGCTCCCTGGAGGTGTTTTTGTCCAGGCTGGCAGAGGCTGTGGGCAGCCTGCTCTAGGGTAGGGTGTCCCTGGGCATGGCAGGGGGGTTGGGACTGGCTGATCCTTGTGGTCCCTTCCAACCCTGACTGATTCTATGATTCCATGAAGTATGGGAAGCTGGCAGAGGAAGTGCAGTGGCAATGAGGGGAAAGACCTTGTCAGGGCATATTTCCATGGAAACAAGAACAGATATGGGAAGAGAGTTTATTTGCTTTTAGGGATATTCTCTTGTCAGTGGTTATTGCTGGAGAAATTACGAGTGCTGGCATATTTTGGCCCAAACCAAATGTGATGGTTTGGAAGTTCCCTTCCTCCCACTGCCCATGATTGGATTGACCCAGGCTAGGACCCAGCCAGCTGAAGTTAAGGACTGAAGCTTTACAGTCACAGCTCAACACAAGACACAAGCAGAGATTGACAATAGGTTAAGAATATTTACAGCTAGATACAATAAAAAGGTAATACAGAAACACAATGCCCCTCCCAGAGATCAGAGTCCCCAAGAGGGGTTCCCAATCACCCTAACACCTTCCCCCCACCCTCCAATCTTATCCCAGGAACTGCCTTATGTGTAAGGTGAATTAGGAAGATTGGCCAAGGGACTAGAAGCAGAATTGATGAGTTGGGTTACACAGATCCAGCTGGAAGCCAGGGAGAGGGAGAGAGACCAACAGCCCAGAGCAGCTCTGCCATATCTATGTTTGTGTCCTTGCTTTAGTACATAGAATCATAGAATGGTTTAGGTTGGGAGAGACCTTAAAGATCATCCAGTTCCAACCCCTCTGTGCCATAGGCCCGGACACCTCCCACTAGATCAGGTCGCTCAAGGACTCATCCAGCCTGGCCTTGAACACATCCAGGGAGGGAGCAGCCACAACCTCCCTGGCCAACCTGTGCCAGTGTCTCACCACCCTCACAGTGAAGAATTTCTTCCTAACATCCTGTTCACATCTCCCCTCTGCCAGTTTGAACCCATTCCTCTTCGTCCTGTCATTACAAGACCTTGTGAACAGTCCCTCCCCAGCCCTCCTGTAGCCCCCCTCAGATACTGGTAGGTTGCTCTAAGGTCTCCTGGAAGCCTTCTCTTCTCCAGGCTGAGGAGACCTTATATATATATATATACACACATCTCAGCAAACCCCTGAGTGAAGCAGCCATCAGCAGTATTTTCCTTTCCACAGCCTATAACCTAATTTCTCTTATTAAAATATTCCAATCATAGAATAGTTTAGGTTGGAAGGGAGCTCAAAGCTGAGGCATTTCCACCCCTCCCTGTGCCATAGGCAGGGACACTTCCCACTAGAACAGGTCACTCAAGGCCTCGAACCAGCACAAGAAATCCAGGAGGCAGCTGCTGTACCTCATGCACTCGTTTCTGCTGGTCAGGTTTGGCTCCTTACAGAGAGCTGATGAGTTGCAGGGGAGCTCTGGAGCCTTGCACACGGTAAGTGATGGAGGATAGGTTTGGCCCCAGGCAAGCAGAGCAAGCGTAAGTTGAGGTAAACAGACAGATAAATCACTTGGAAACGAGTATGAGGATGTCTGTGTTAGAGGAGAGGTCAGGGCAGACTACTGCAGCAATCCGTGCAAGGTCCATGAGCCATTACCCATATACAAATAGTGCAGTGACCCAGAATCATCTCTGAAATGCAAGTGCCAGCAGGTTTAAGCTCAGCGGGAAAATCAAGTGCTAACCCTCAGTACATTTCCAAGCTGAAGCTGAAATGCAATTAAGGCCCATTAATTTCCTCGGGAAGTGTTGGGCTTAAGCAAATGCTCAGTCTCACAGGCTGCCTCGGTTTGCAGGCTGGGCACTGGCTGCTCTAGCACAGCCTGCAAATCACAACGGGAGGCTGCTGAAGAGCAGTGGGAGCTGCTCCTCACGCTCCTCGGGGGAAGCAAAATGCAGAGGGCAATCAAACAGAGTAAGTGCTTAGATTAAGGCTGGAGATTTAAAGTTATTTTCATTTTAATTAATCTGAGGTGTTTATTAGCTGGATAGTAAGAGGTTCTTCATCTTCTGCTACGATTTGCACCTCGCTGCTGCTGCTGCCACAGATTTTATCAGTTTGGTGTTTTCAGGAGAGCTGCAAAACTCTCACATTGCTCCTCCTTGTCATGTCAAAAGCCACAGCAAAAACGTAGTTTTCCATTGTATGGTGTTTAATAATGAAGGACGTGGAACTGTTGGAGTGAGTCCAGAGGAGGGCCACGAAGATGCTGAGAGGGCTGCAGCAGCTCTGCTGTGAGCACAGGCTGAGAGAGTTGGGGCTCTGCAGCCTGGAGAGGAGAAGGCTGCCAGGAGACCTTGGAGTGGCCTCCCAGGATCTGAAGGGGGCTGCAGGAGGGCTGGGGAGGGACTATTGAAAAGGGCTGGTGATGAGAGGAGGAGGAATGGGTCTGAAGTGTCAGAGGAGAGACTGAAAGTGGATGATAGGAGGAAGTTGTTTGCAGTGAGGGTGGTGAGACACTGGCACAGGTTGCCCAGGGAGGTTGTGGAGCACAGAAGCACCCAATGTGATCTTTGATCACATTCTGTGCTTCTGTAAAACCATGTGGGCAGAACAGATGGGAAGCCAAGAAGTTAAATAGTTTTGAAGAATAAGTCAAGGGATCCCTGTCTGCCTTAATTTAATTTTCAAGAATTATGATAGAAAGGAGAAGCCAAGAGTAAATTGGGCTGCTTTTCACAGGAGACACTGGAAGGATCTAGCTGGAGAGAAAGAGGAGTTGAGGGCAATGAATGTTGAATTGGAACAGCTTCATTTCTTTACTCTCATGCTTTTTTTCACCTAAATAAATGCAGTGAGTGGATATCTTTGGGACCTGGGCCTCTCTCTTCCATTTGTGAGGAGGAGAGGCTGAGGGAGCTGGGGGAGTGCAGCCTGCAGAAGAGGAAGCTCAGGGCAGAGCTCATTGCTCTCTGCAGTTACCTGAAGGGAGGTTGTGGCCAGCTGGGGTTGGGCTCTGCTGCCAGGCACCCAGGGACAGAAGGAGGGGACACAGGCTCAAGATATGGCAGGGCAGGTCCAGGCTGGATGTTAGGAGAAAGTTCCTGGCAGAGAGAGTGATTGGCATTGGAATGGGCTGCCCAGGGAGGTGATGGAGTCCCCATCCCTGGAGGTGTTGAAGCACAGCCTGGATGGGCACTGAGTGCCATTGGCTAGGGCTGGGGGATAGGTTGGGCTGGATGAGCTTGGAGCTATCTTCCAATCTGGCTTATTCTATTCTATTCTATTCTATTCTATTCTATTCTATTCTATTCTATTCTATTCTATTCTATGCTATTCTACTCTCTTTCCCTAAGCAGTGCAGAGACAGTGTGGCAGTGAGGCTGCATATTAAATATATTAGAGAAATTTGGCAGCAGGAGAATCTCAGGGTGGTTGGGAAGCAATTTAAATTAATCACAGGGTTTTACAGTAAAGGAGATCTTGTCCTTCAGCTTCTTGGAAAGGGAATGCCTCAGACAAGTGGGAGGAGGTTCCCTGCTCCTCTTTATTGCAGCACAAACAAGAGGCTAAAGGGATGGATATCTTCCCAGCACAGGTTTGCAGAATTGCTGTTTCTTCTATATGTGTATGTAGGTAAGATTCTGTAGTTTCTTTGCTCATGTTAAACAGTCTCACTGGACTTGGTGATTTGGGGTTTGTTGCATGATATTTTTGCCCCCCCCTCCAGCACTCCTGCTTAGGGATGAGATCCATGAGCTGATGCTGAAGAAGCTGGACCACCACAGTGAGATAGCCATGCAGGATGGCTGCTGTGTGCCAGCACTATGCCTAGGCCATTCTCTTGGACACTCAAAGGTGCTGCTTTCAGGGTGGCTCTGAGGGATGAAGGAAACACTGAAAAAGCCAATGTCAGCTGCTGGCTCTTTGGACTAAGTGTCACTGGCAGAGATGGGGAAGTGCATCACCAGCTGGCGACGTACCAAGGAGGCCTGTCCTGAATGTGGTGTGTTAGGAGATCCTGGAGGACTTCCTCTGCTGTTAAGGGGGATTAAATGAACTTTGAGACAGCAGGTCCAGTCATTAAGCCTACCTTAGGACAGGACACTAAGAGCACCTGTAAAATGAAGGCTAAGGCAGGCTGTGGCAGGGCCCAGGCAGCTTGCTCAGGCAGTGCTTTTTGGACAGCCTGCATTTTGCTGTGCTAACCCTGGTGTATGCCACAGGCAGCTGCAACAAGGCAGGCTCTGAAGAAGCTGCTCCTGTGAAAACCAGGGGAGTTTAGCTGCTGGCTGCAACAGGAGCAAGACCTACTGGAAACTCTCTCTTCCTTGCTCTGAATATTTAGCCCTTAAGTGAAGTGGAATTAAACCCATTGTGCTGTGTGGCTTGAATCTAGCACAACTGGAGCAGAAGTCAATTTGCTGTATTTGAAAGAAAATTAATTAAGGCCTCATTTGTTTCCCTCAGAGAGAAAAGCTCTGGGTACTTTCCAGCAGATGCTCTTTTTTTTTACCCTGAGCTTCTTTGGTAGAGGCCTATGTGTACAGAACAAAAGTTGTACAACTTGAAGCCCCCAAATCCCTGTAAGAGGCTGTGAGCTGAGTCTTCTAGCTCCCATGAGGCTGCTCCACAACCATGCACTGCGTTTCAATTAACAGAAAGGAAAACTATCTTAATGCAGTACAAGCTGCCAGTATTAGAATCATAGAATCCTAGAATCAGTCAGGGTTGGGAGGGACCACAAGGATCATAGAATCAGTTAAGGTTGGAAGGGACCACAAGGATCATAGAATCAGAGAATCAGTCAGGGTTGGGGGGACCACAAGGATCATAGAATCAGTCAGAGTTGGAAGGGAACACAAGGATCATAAAATCATAGAATCAGTTAGGGTTGGAAGGGACCACAAGGATCATAGAATCATAGAATCAGGATTGGGAGGAAGCACAAGGATCACAGATTCAGTCAGGGTTGGGGGGACCACAAGGATCATAGAATCAGTCAGGGTTGGGAGGGACCACAAGGATCACAGAATCAGGGTTGGGAGGGAACACAAGGATCATAGAATTAGTCAGGGTTGGGAGGGACCACAAGGATCATAGAATCAGTCAAGGTTGGAAGGGAGCACAAGGATCATAGAATCAGTCAGGGTTGGGAGGGAGCACAAGGATCATAGAATCAGTCAAGGTTGGGAGGGAGCACAAGGATCATCCAGTTCCAACCCCCCCTGCCATGGGCAGGGACACCCTACTCTAAGTGGGGCTGGCCAGAGTATTCCAAGAAGGGAAATGTCATGGCAGAAATGATGCCTGTAGCCTGGTTTAGCCACACCTTGCATCAGCAAGCTATGAACTGTGCAGAAAGAGTGCTGAAGTGATTTAAGGATGAGGGACTCAGCATCATCCTACATTTCTAGAGTGCCCCAGCAAGGTAGGAGTGTGGATGGTGTGCCAAGATTGCTGGTTTACTGTTGGTTTTCCTGTCTTGCTTCAGTAGGCATTTGGATGTGATCTTCTCCATTTACACCTACTCTGGATAATAATAAATCAATAATGCCCTGTTGAACATGGAGAATGTGTCTGGGTTCCAGTGTGTGATCCCAGCAGTGGAGCTGAGGGCTGGCCAATCAGGAGATGTGTGCAGAAGGATAGTGGGAGAAAACAAAGTGAAACAGGAGAGGTAAAGTGTACAGGAGGTTAATGAGCTGTGGGGATTTCAGGAGCTCTGGAAAACCAATTTACTGCTGCACAAATCCCACTTCAGACAAGCTGCCAGTGAACAGGTCACGTAGGTGTTATCAGCAAGAAGACAAAGGAGCAAGAGTGTGTGTGGCTGTCATCTATGCCCATGTGGGAGATGCTGTTTCCTGGAATGATGTCTGGCATGCTGCTGACTTTGGGGAGCAAAAGATGCCTCCGGTGTGATGCCAGCTGCCTGCTTTCCCCTGGAATCTGGATGTGGGGGGGGAGGGGGTTGGTGGAGGGAAAAGGTGAGTAGCTCTCCTGCATCTTCAGTCTTCATAATTAAAGTTTAGAGCTGCCTCACTAAGCAGAAAAGGTTTGTGTGGGAGCCCTTTGCAACCAAGAAGTCTTTGGTGACTGAGCTGGGTGCCAAAAGGTCGCTGTAGCAGCTTGTTCCTGGAGCGATGCTGTCTCAGCTTGCTGGGAGGGCAGCTCTGCACAGCAGGGAGCAGATGCATCACTGCCTCCTTGTCCGTGGGAGGAGGATGTGGCACAGGCTCATGGGCAGTGGCACAGCCTGGGGTAACTATCTGATTTCTTTCCCTTCCAATAGTGCTCAGAGTGTCATGAGATCTTTTCCAGCGAGGCACTGCCACCAGGAATCATGTTTTATCTGTGCCTTCTCTCTCAGGAGTGATATTAACTTGAAATTGGGGTCATGTTAGAGATCTGGGCCCTGGACAGACATTGATAACCTATGAAGTCCATCACAGGATGGAAGGAATGGGCAAGTGTGTGTGTGTCTGTGTCTGTGGGCAGTATTTGTTTCCATGGGGATGTGAAGGGCTTTCAGCAGTTTGAAGGAGAGGATAAGAATTTCATGGCTGGGATTACAAAGATGTTCCTTTTACCCAAACAATCCAGTAGCAGGTCTGGATCTGGAGGGCAGCAGCTGTCCCTGTAGCGATCTATTGAAGTGTGCTGAGCAGAGAATGTACTTGCTGAGCTTGTACAGCTGTGGAACAAGGCTTCTCCAGCTCAGCCTCCCCTGTCATCCCACTGATGTGAGCTTGCCAAAGGGACTGGGGCAAAACACGGTGCAGGGTGCCAAATGCTGCCCGTGTATGAGCTGCCCTCTTAACCCAGCCTTGTGCCATTGAAACACAACCCGACCAGATGGCAAGCACCAATCCAGGCTGGGCAGGGACTGGCTGGAGAGCAGCCCTGAGGAGAGGGACTTGGGGGTGCTGGTGGAGGAGAAGCTGAAGATGAGGCAGCAGTGTGCACTTGCAGGGCAGAAAGGCAAGCAGAGGCTGGGCTGCAGCAGGAGCAGTGTGGGCAGCAGGGCCAGGGAGGTGATTGTGCCCCTCTGCTGTCCTCTGCTGAGAGCCCACCTGGAGTAGTGCATCCAGTGCTGGAGCCCCTGGGACAAGAGGGATGTGGAGGGGCTGGAAGGTGTGCAGAGAAGGGCCCCGAGGATGCTCAGAGGGCTGCAGCAGCTCTGCTGTGAGCACAGCCTGAAAGAGTTGGGGCTGTGCAGGCTGCAGAAGAGGAGGCTCCCAGGGGACCTTCTGGTGGCCTTGCAGGATCTGAAGGGGGCTACAAAAAAGCTGGGGAGGGACTTCTGAGGTTATCAGAGAGTGACAGGACTGGGGGGAATGGAGCAAAGCTGGAGGTGGGGAGATTGAGGCTGGAGGTGAGGAGGAAGCTGTTGAGCATGAGAGTGGTGAGAGCCTGGAACAGGCTGCCCAGGGAGGTTGTAGAGTCTCCCTCCAGAACCATCTGGATGTGTTCCTGTGTGATCTGCCCTGGGTGATGCTGCTGTGGTAGGGGGAAGCTGGACCAGATGAGCTCTGGAGGTCCTTTCCAGCCCCTGACATCCTGTGATTCTATTCTGTGATTCAGTAGGTCATAATTACTGGGCTGTGAGGAGGGAAATACCTGTTTTAGGGGCAGCTTGTGGTATTTACCTCCCCTGAAGCATCAGCTGCTGGCTAATGCCGTAAACAGGATATTGGATTAGACAGATCAGTGCTCTGATGCACTGTGCCAAATCCAATGTCAAAGGCATTAGTTAATGTCCCTGCCATGATTTGGGTGTATAAAACAGGCTGCAAATGCTGATTCCTGTGCTTCTACAAGAGAAAAAGTAGCAGGGAGAAGAGAAGAGAAGAGAAGAGAAGAGAAGAGAAGAGAAGAGAAGAGAAGAGAAGAGAAGAGAAGAGAAGAGAAGAGAAGAGAAGAGAAGAGAAGA
>VWZI01005075.1:31868-43298 GCA_013396835.1 Psilopogon haemacephalus
GGCGGTGCGGAGGGGACCCCCCCCGGGATCGAGACGACTTCGAGAGCGGCAGCCGGGAAGGATTCGCTGCTCTCCCCTGCTCTTCTTGTAGTAGAGTTTGTGGGTGACAGGCAGAGCGGGCTCGCAGGTGGAGGCTTCCCCAGCGCGGAAACTCGGCGTTCATCTGCGCTTCGCTTCTTTATAGTGCTCTAATAGTGCCTAGAGGTCAGAGCTGCCTTTTTCCGTGCGTGTGGTGCTCATACATGCATACAGCAGATCCATCGTAAATTCCCTCTGAGAACCTGGAACTCGCACCCGGCCACGCTGGGCTTTTGGTTTTGGTTTTTTTTTTTTTTTTCTGGGAAGCAGTAGCCGTTGTGAGCATCCCTAAAACGGAGCAAAAGGTGGGGAAAAAAAAAACCAACAAACCCGCCGTCGTAAATAGCTCTTGCGGTTTTGCATGGTTCTATTATAAATCACACTTTCCCCCCCCCCTCTTCTTCGCAGTGTGCTTTTAAACAGATTAATGCGACTAGCGCAGTTTCCAAGTAGGCTTATTCTCAGGGGCCCGGTGTTATTGTTGGGAATGGACTCTCCATTGTGTGGAAGGAGGCGAGAGGAAGCAGGCAGATGAATTAAAAATATCCTGAGGTCTATCCCTGAAAACGCTTGGAGAGGCAGCCCGAGCCGACGAGCAGAGAGGGTTTCTGCACTTGTCAAGCTGCACTTCCTAGTGGCTTTCTGTGCGGTGTGTTCCCATCAATGCTATTATGTAATGTTGCTTCTCTTGGCAGCAGTCTGTTGTCACCGTAATTCCTCAGCTTTCTGGAGCAGTGCAGCTTTCTTCAGGAGAGCCCTGGTCAGAACAATGGGAAGAAAAGTTCTTAAGAGGAGATTTTAACCTCTTCAGGTTTTTTTTTTTTTTTTGTTTGGTGTGGTTTTTTTTTCCAGGCAGCTAAGCTCAGGACATGTGGATCTCTTCCAGAGTATCTTTACTGCCCAGCTTGCCTTCCTCTACTCCTGGGCTGTGCATCCTTGTGCAAGCCTGCTGCTTCCATCAGAGCTGGGCAGATTCTGCCTCTCTCCTTAGTAATAGCATCCACGCTTCTCGTTTCTGGGGAGGTTTCTTGTTTTTTTGTTTCTGTTCCCCTCTGAAGAGAAGCAGAAGTGATACAGTTATTTTCAGAGCATTTCACTCTCGCTTAGGGGAAAAAAAAACCCAACAAAAAAACCTGCTTGAGATAGTGGGGAAAGGGGACTCTCCTTGCTCTGCACATCTCGTCTGAACTTGTCTGTGCACATCAAAGGGAGGCAAAACGCCTAAGCCGAGAGGGAATTTGCATAGCAAATGTCAGCGCTCCGAGGATCAATGCTTTTGTGTCTGCACTTCGTGGTGGATTTCATCCACCACCTCCTCTTCAGGTGTCTGTCGTGAATCTCTTTGCAAGCCTCTCTACTTCTTTTTTTTTTTTTTGTGCCATGCTATCTTTAATTATTATTTATATTTTCTCTGCAGAGGGAATAATTCTGTCCAGTGTAGTAACCTGTTGGCCAGTTGTGGCAGTGGCCACAGCTCACCCTTCTGTCTTTTTATTATACCTTTTTCTTGGTACATATTCAAGAAGCAAAACAGGGAGAAGAAAATAGTTGCTGTTTCCTGGTTTGAAGTTTCATCTTCTCTTTTGAAATTGGCTTATCCTCTGACATAAATTATTGTTCCATGGACCCACAGGAGAAGAGAGTGCTGTCCAGGAGTAGCGAGGTGTGTTTCTCCAGGGGGCCACCACCATGAAGGAACTGTGCCTGCAAGATCTGCAGCCCAAATCTAATTCGTTTTCACAATCAAAGATGATTGTTATCACTTTTGGGTGTTTCCCTTCCTTGTAGAACAGAGTAGCAGATGACAAGGCAGCCATAACCTCCTCTTAGAGAAGTCACTGTCAAAATCCAGATGCCCCCCATGTTCCTTCTTCAAAACTTGCCTTTTTTTTTTTTTTTTTCCTTCCCCCAAGCTGCAGCTGCTGCAGTGGAACAGGGGCCTGGGAAAGTTCTTTTCTCAAAGCTGAAATTTCCCAGCCACAGTGTTACTGTACCAGGGACTTTGGGTGCTGTGGCCTCTGCTCTGCTGGTCATGCAAATTGGCCACCTGTGGCCTTTGAGGAGGGCCCAGTGTCCTTGAGTTGTTGAGTGCACCATGTCTGTGCTGAAACAGCTTCCAGACTGTTATCAGCAGAGTTTATATTTAGTGCTGTGCGTGAAGGTGGACTGGAGCGGCTGCTTGAGCTCACAGAGCTGCCTGGGGGGGGTCAGTTCCTGAAGCTGCTGGATGTGTGTCTTGCCTGCAGTGTGGTGATGCTGCTGGGATCATTTCTGTCCTGTGATCGTCTTCAGCTGCTTTATTCCTGCCTGGAGAACTGTTTCATCTCTTGGAGCAGTCTGCAGTGGCCTTCAGCTCCTCAACTGCGTAACCTGTTAGCTGCTGTGTGGGTTGCTGTGGCTGTTGGTGTTGCATCACTTCTGCCTTCTATCGGTGTGCTTGCTCATACCACAGCCGCCCGCTGCTACGCCACCCAAATACGTCTCTTCCTTCTTCTGCTTTCAGGAGAAAGCAGATGGAAGCTGCTGACTTCTGTCAGCCTAGGAGGGTTGATGGCTGCACTCAGAGTCTGTGTCAGGCCACTGCTGTCGTCTTTTGCCCTTTTGAAAGTTCCATCTCGCTAGCCTGAAATCCTCCTGGAGAAGCTGCTGCCTGCTGATAGCTGCAGCAAAGGTCAGTAGCTGGGAAGCTTCAGCGTTTCCTAGCCAGCATCCTGCCGTGCACTCTGCCCGGTGCAGGCTCCCCGTGGCTCCCTTGCCCTCTGAGCCACTTGTTGGCCTCTCTTGCCAGCTGATCCCCGCTGATCAGGCTTAGCTGGGACAGAGCTGATCTTTCACTGGCAGGGCTGGGCCCTATTGCCTCAAGGACTGGGGACAGAAGGGCAGAGGCAGCCGGGGTTGAATTCTGCTGTAGCAGTATGCAAATAGGAACACAAAGGCGTTTCCTACAACAGGAAAAGGGAAAACTCAACCCGTATATAGCAAAGGTGCTTGCTGGGAGTGTGGCATTGGCTACAGCAGTTTCTCTTCCCAGAAGCCAAGTAGCTTGTAATTGTGTTTTATCAGCTGTCACGGGAAGCATCCTGTCCTTAGAAATGTCATCACACATGCTTAATCTCTGTTGTCAAGCTATCCTGGGTACCAATGGAATTGCTTCAGATGTTAATGATGCAACTCCTAGCACAGCAAGCAGTAGTTAGGGACAGGTAGATGACTCGGATCAAGCACTCACTCAGTGAGTCTTTGCAAGCCCTTCTGTGTAATAATTCACCCAGCTTTGGGCTTCTGTTGTTTTCCTTCACTCTGCCGGGAGTCTCCTTGGAGCAGCTGCAAAAATTGACGTTCAGTTGGAGCGGTGGGAGATGCTTCCTGTAAATTTCAAGCGGTGAGTTTGAGTGTGTAGAGAGGAATGTGCTCAGCAGCCAGCTGTAAGCCCTGTGCCTTGCTCCTGAGCGGTGGCAGCCAGGGCTCTCTCATGGGAGGCTTTGTGCTCTGGCTTTGTCAGGCAGCTGGCAGACAGGGGATTTTCAGCCTGAGCCTGGTGATGCAAGCAAGAGGCCGTTGGAAGCCCTGCCTGGGTTTTGCTCGCTTGTTTATCTGTTTTCCACTGATGTCTGTGTGTGATAATTCAAGGCAGTTCATTGAGAAAGCTCCTTCTGTCCAACAGCTGCAGGCCCAGGAAAGGAATTAAAGGTATAAACACACTACCTCCTTCCTCCTGCTTTGGTTGGCCCCTGCCCCCAGCTTCTGACTTCCTCTGCCTGGATTGAGCATGGGGCAGGTTCCAGAGTGCACTTGAGAACCTTCACCACTTGCAGAGAGGTGCTGCATCTCCTGCCCGCTCTGGTGGTTCTTTGCTGTGTCTCCTGCCTGCTCTGGTGGTTCTCTGCTGTGTCTGGGTTGCCCAGGGAGGTGTTTGGGGCCAGGCTGGCAGAGGCTGTGGGCAGCCTGCTCTAGGGTAGGGTGTCCCTGGGCATGGCAGGGGGGTTGGGACTGGCTGATCCTTGTGGGTCCCTTCCAACCCTGACTGATTCTGTAATTCTCTGCTGTGTCTCCTGCCTGCTCTGGTGGTTCTCTCACCATGAGAGTGGTGAGAGGCTGGAATGGGTTGCCCCTGCAGGGAGGTGTTTGGGGCCAGATCCCTGGAGGTGTTTTTGGCCAGGCTGGCAGAGGCTGTGGGCAGCCTGCTCTAGGGTAGGGTGTCCCTGGGCATGGCAGGGGGGTTGGGACTGCCTGATCCTTGTGCTCCCTTCCAACCCTGACTGATTCTGTGATTCTCAGATGAGTCTCATGCCTGTTCTGGTGGTTCTCTGCAGGGAGCTGCTGTCCTGACAGCCAGCTCACCCAGCAGTCAGTTTGCCTCCTGGTGTGAGTGTGAAGTGGAAGGATTTGGTCATCACTTCTGCAGCTGTACCTTGTAGGCAAGGTTAAAGCACAGCTTTTGGAGCTGCTGCAGGAGGGTAAAGGCAAACTGGCTTCTGGAAACACTTCTATGTGGAGAATGAAGAGAAGGCTTCCAGGAGACCTAATAGTAGCCTTCCAGTATCTGAAAGGGGCCTGCAGGAAGGCTGGGGAGGGATTATTGAAAAGGTCTGGTAATGAGAGGACAAGCAGGAATGGGTTAAACTGGCAGAAGGGAGATTGAAAGCGGATGTGAGGAGGAAGTTGTTTGCAGTGAGGGTGGTGGGACACTGGCACAGGTTGCTCAGAGAGGTTGTGGAGCACAGAATGTGCTCGACCACCTCCCTGGAGGTGTTGAGGACCGGGTTGGATGAGGCCTTGAGTGACCTGTTCTGGTGGGAGGTGTCCTTGCCTGTGGCACAGGAGAGTTGGAGCTGGATGAGCTTTGAGCTCCCTTCCAACCTGAACCATTCTATGATTCTATCTTATTTATGCTATAGACTGGAATGGCTTCAGTCCAGCAGTGTGAACTGACTTGCCATAGGAATGAGTGGACATTAGGAAAAAGCTTTTCACAGAGAGGGTGGTCAGGGACTGGAATGAGCTGCCCAGGGAGGTGGTGGACTCACCCACCCTGGATGTAGAATTGTAGAATCAGTCAGGGCTGGAAGGGACCACAAGGATCAGCCAGTTCCAACCCCCCTGCCATGCCCAGGGACACCCTACCCCAGAGCAGGCTGCCCACAGCCTGTGTTTCAGGGTGGTTTGGATGTGGTGCTTGGGGCTATGGTTGAAGGTGAATCTTGCAGAGCAGGATTGTAGGTTGGGCTTGGTGGTCCTGAGGAGCTTTGCCAGCCTGCATGTGGCTGTGACTATGTGACTTCCTCATGGACATCTGAACTTTGCTAGGCTGCAGTGTTCACCATCTTAACTCCGTGCTCAGAAGTGACCCAGTTGCAGTACTCCTTGCCTCTGCTGGTGGTTTAAAAGCTCCAGGAGGATTCTGAAAACTTTGAAGAAGTTGTTTACATTCTCTCTCGATTCATTTTCTTCCTGGTTTGTAATTAAATGCTGCTGTGGTTTGCTTCTCTTCCTGGGCTTTTCCCTGCGTTGATTTAATGGGGCTTTGTAATGAAATGAGTGGGAATTGAAAGGGTCTCTGATCAAAACCAAGTCTGCCTTTTGTTTGGAAGTGTAGGTAAGGAACTTAAGGCTGAGGCTATTTGCGTCTCTTTCTGCAGGGCTCTAAAGGGAGCCTAAGTTTTAGGAGGGGGAATCCTGCATCTGTGTACCCAACAACAAACCAGAGAAACTCAAACCAGACAAAAGCCTAACCCCAACCCCCCAGTTTCTGTAGCTGAGCTTGAGAGTGAGAGTCTTAGGCTATATAAAAGTACAGATCCTTCAGCAGCTAAACTTAAAACTTGATCTGCAGCAGTAGCTGCTGAAGGCAGCAGGCTTGGAAAGAAGATAGAGTTTGTCCGTGTAGATGAGTGAAATGGTTGAATATCAGACCTCTTTAAGATGTTTGAGTTGTCCTTTTTCTTCTTGCTAAGTAAATGCTGGAAGATCTTCAAGCAGCAGCTCTTCAAGGCCACACTAATACAATTATTTTGTGGGATGTGCCGAATCCCCCATGGATACTGGAGCCTGTTTGTGCCCTTCACTCTCACAAGGTTTTTGGTTATTAGACCTAGCAAGGTGCTTTAAGTGAGGGGCAGGGGGAGGGTGAAGATGCATACTGGATGTTTGTTGCTCTCTAATGAGGCAAAAAACAAAAGAAGTGGAGAAAGCTTAATAGTAGTTTATTCTGTGCTGTGTGGGGGGATTGACTGTACTTGAAAGGTAAGACAGAAGCTGCCCCTGAAATAGTCTGCATAGGTTCTCCTTCGGAGTGGGTACATAGCCTGGGGAGAGTCCTTTCTCTGCCTGGGAGGGTGATTGACAGCTCTGCTTTTCAAGGGAAGCAGCAGAATTGCTGAGTGTTGCTCAGAGGGTATGAAAGCTTCCCTTCTCCATCTGCTGCCGCATATGCCACTGGCAACCTAGTGACCATCTGTGGGGTCCTCCTGAGAGCTCGAAGCACAGCTCCTCTCAGGGCCCCTCACTCCTTCTCCAAGTCCTAGAAGGGTACACTACTTTCTTCAGTAGAGAGAGGCTCCTCTTGTCCCTTTGGGAAAGCCCAGCAGCTCATCTTCCTGAAACAGAAGCGTTGTCACAGAGCTTTGTGATCCTGAAACTGCTGCAGACTGGCTCTGTGCAGCAGAGATGTGCTGGGGGCTCACTGCAGGCTTTGCCGTGGCTTTGTTGGCACAGACTAAACCATCTAAGCCTGCTAGCAGAGAGCCATTCAGAACTGCATCGTGGGGATGGGGGGCAGCAGGCTCGGGGTGTTGTCTTTTTTGGTGAGCTTGTGATTCCTTTTAAGCTGAATGAGAGACATGAAAGAGGAGTTTCCAGGCTTGCTTTTAATGTCCTTAGCTGTGAAAGCCTCCATCTCAAGTCCTGCTTCTGGTTTTGCTGTCTTGCAGAGCTTGTCCAGCCTCAGGAGTGGGCAAGCTGAGGCTGAAGTGTGACAAAGGAGTGTTCAACCACCCAGCAGGTCCTGACGCAGGCTGCACAAAAACTCCTTCCAGCCGCACACAGCTTTTACTTTCACTTTGGGGTGACACAGTTTGCTCAACTCGCAGTTGCTTGCTGTTGTTTTCTGGAGTGGAGAGGGTTTACCTTCTGCCCTTCAGAAGAAGCCTTCAGCCACCTGTGCTAGTGAGAGGTGTCCCTGCCTATGGCACAGGGGGGCTGGAGCTGGCTGAGCTTTGAGCTCCCCTCCAACGTAAACCATTCCATGATCCTTGTGTGGTTCCTTCCAACCTTTAGTTATTCTATGATTAAGTGACCTGTTCTAGTGGGAGGTGTCCCTGCCTGTGGCACAGGGGGTTTGGAACTGGCTGAGCTTTGAGCTCCCTTCCAACCTAAACCATTCTATGATGATTCTTTTCAGAAAGTGTTGACCTAAAGCTTCACCTCCTTAAATGCTGATGAGATTGAGAAAGGGAATAAGAGTTGGATGAGACCTTGAACCACCTGTTCCAGTAGGAGGTGTCCCTGCCTATGGAACAGGGGGGCTGAAGCTGGCTGAGCTTTGAGCTCCCTTCCAACCTAACCCATTCTGTGATTCCGAAGGGGGTTTCCTATGTATGTTTTGGAATGTTTATGATTACTGCTGAAGGAGAAGGTTGTGTGTTGGGGATGGGAGGCAATAAAGCATAGTTATGCTTTTGTTGGCAGTGCAGAAATGTCCTTTCTCCTGCATTTTGGGTGCATGCAGCACCTGTGATCACCTCGTTGTGATTTGCAGGTGTGTATTGTGTGTATCTGATGGTTGGACCTGATGCAGCTCTAGTCTCTGTATTGCAGGTAGCTTCTCCTAACTTTCTGTCCCCTTAAAAAGAGGAATCAGGTAAAACTCAAAATAGCCTGGAGCTTTAGTGCTGCTGAAAAAATGTTTTCAGTAACTCTGCTGAAACTTGAGATTTTTTTTTTTTTTAAAGCAGAATATTTGAGGGTAGTTTTGCCTGTTCTTTGTTTCTGTGTAACTTGTGCAATGTATCTCGACCCCAGGCTTGAGTTGTGCAGCCTGCTCCAGAGGAAGGCATCCCTGCCGGTGGCAAGGGAGGTTGGAACTAGATGATCTTCAAGGTCCCTTCCAGCCCCAAACCATTCTATGAACCTGTGAATTCTGCATCTGATATCTGTACCTGAAGCATAGCTGTGAGCCTGCATCCCAAACACATAGCAGAGTTGCTTCTCCTCCTCAGCCCTGCAGCTTTTCTGTCGTTCTCTACTCACAGCTAATACTTTTCTTTTTTTGTGTATTCCTAGGTGCGTGGCTCAACCTCTCCTCACTGAACCATCCCTTGAATCACAGTGGTTTGCCAGCCTGTCAGTCCCAGGTGAGAGGAAAGCTAATGCCATTCTTTTCCTGACTCCACCGTTGAAAGCCTGCATTTTGCCCAAGTGCCATGACTGCCTTCCCTGTGGACTGAAGGCAGGTTGTTGTGCAGCAGTTGCACAGTTGCAGTTGGCATGGCTTTCTGCTTTGGGAGGCATTGTTCTGAAGTGCTCCTAGGCTCTGAGTGCTTTGTAGCCAAGCCTCAGCCTTGCTCACCGCAGCTAACCTGGGTCTTGTGGGGTTCACACACCACAAGCTGGGGTTTTGCCCTGGTGTGCTTTGCTCCCTCATTCCCTGGTTTTGCTGTGGAAACAGTGGAACTGTCAGTGCTGGGACCAGTGCTGTTTAACATCTTTGTCAGTGACATGGACAGAGGAATCAGTGCACCCTCAGCAAGTGTGCAGATGACACCAAGCTGTGTGGCACAGTTGACTTGCTGGAGGGCAGGGATCCATCCAGAGGGACCTGGACAGGCTGGAGAGGTGGGCCCAGGCTAACCTCATGAAATTTAACAAGGCCAAGTGTAAGGTCCTGCACCTGGGGCGCTGCAATCCCAAGCACAAATCCAGGCTGGGTGGTGAGTGGCTGGAGAGCAGCTCTGAGGAAAAGGACCTGGGGGTCTGGGTGGATGAGAAGCTCAACATGAGCCTGCAGTGTGCACACACAGCTCAGACAGCAACTGTGTCCTGGGCTGCATTAAGAGAGGCATTACCAGCAGGGCAAGGGAGGTGATTCTCCCCCTTTACTCTGCTCTTGTCAGACCCCACCTGGAGTACTGTGTGCAGTTCTGGAGCCCCCAGCACAGGAAGGACATGGAACTGTTGGAGAGAGTCCAGAGGAGGGCCACAAAGATGCTCAGAGGGCTGCAGCAGCTCTGCTATGAGGACAGGCTGAGAGAGTTGGGGCTTTTCAGCCTGGAGAAGAGAAGGCTGCCAGGAGACCTTATAGCAGCCTACCAGTATCTGAAGGGGCCTACAGGAGGGCTGGGGAGGGACTGTTCACAAGGTCTTGTAATGACAGGATGAGGGGGAATGGGTTCAAACTGACAGAGGGGAGATTTGAACGGGATGTTAGGAAGAAATTCTTCACAGTGAGGGTGGTGAGGCACTGGAACAGGTTGGCCAGGGAGGTTGTGGCTGCTCCCTCCCTGGATGTGTTCAAGGCCAGGCTGGATGAGGTCTTGAGCATCCTGATCTAGTGGGAGGTGTCCCTGCCTGTGGCACAGGGGGGTTGGAACTGGCTGAGCTTTGAGCTCTCTTCCAACCTAAACCATTCTATGATTCTATGAACAGTGGAGCTGCCTCCCGGAGCTGAGCATGCACGGCAGAAGCCATCTGACCTTTTCTCTTGTACAGTGTGGTGTTTTTTGTTTCTTTACCCCAAATACCTGTTCCCAAAATTGCCTCTGCAGACCTGTCACAAGAAGGGTCTTACTTGTGTGCTTTCTCTTGTAGTGGTAAGATGTGTTCATCAGGGAACTAAACATAAAGCTGTTTTTTTGGACCTCACCTTTTCATTCCCCTTTGGGAAGGTGGGAAGGGGAGAGGAAATCCCTCCAATGCTTTCAACCATTATCAAGTGCTGTAGGGGAGTCAGAGTGCTGGGGAACTATTGTGAGCCTCTGTTCTGATGCAAATCAGAGTAGGGCTAATTCCACTGCCTTGTGCCCTCTTCCCCTCAGATCTCTCTAGCTAAGACATCAGCCTCCTTTTCTTGCTGTACTGGCCCCTTGCCTCCTTCCTGCAGCTGCTCCCTTGAGTGCAAAGACTTGAGTCTGGAGCTCATTTAACTCCTTTGAGAGGTTTTGGGTGCTTCTAAGTGGTACTTGCACGCTTCAGTTAAATATCTCCTGGAGGGGTTTTGGTGGGTGTGTTTATTTTGTATATCACCAAATGGAGATACAGCTCTTTGTTGATGCAAGGTAAGTTGGACTTGGATATAGTGGCAGCTTGGACATGTTGGGACATGCAGCTGAAGGAATGCACATTGCCACGTAGGTGAAACTTCGGAGCTTTTTTTCCTCCTTCCTTGGCCAGTGAAAACAGGTATTATTTCTCAAATGGCTTTTAAATCCTCTTTATTTAGAGAGGCTGACTTCTGATCAGTAGTCCAGAGAGGCCTGCATGTTTTCTAGGGTGAATGTGTATGCAACCTAGACACTGTTTTGGTTTGTCTCAGTGTTCTGCTCCCAGTCTGAAGAGTTCTCAGCAGCAGCAGCAGAGAGAGGAGTCTGAAGCCTGGCTGTAAACATGCAGCATACACACACCAAAAAGCCAGTGAAACTGTGTCTTCACTAAATATTACTTGTAGGCATAGAGGAAGGGCTGGGAGGTGGTGGTGAAGATACTGCTTAGGTCTGATCTGATCAAGTCATGTGGGAACCTGGGGCTTAGGGGCATGGTTTAGTGTTGATCCTTCAGTGCTGGGGCCAAGGTTGTACTGGGTGATCTCTGAGGTCTCTTCCAGCAGGATGCATTCTGTGATCACGTCAGACAAAGCTGTTAAAAATGTCTTGCAGATCAGGAAGGGAAGGGAAGTGCCCTGAGTTAGCCTCTTGAGCCTTTCCTTGGAAATACAAGGCTCATAAGCTCATCCTCCTGCTTCTAAAAGCTGTTTGTGACAGTGGATTCTCTGAGGATAGATGTTGGCAATCCCCTCTGGAAAATCTGCTCTGAGTCTGCCTGAGCTGCCTTCAGGGGAAGTTAAAAGGGAGTTGCTGTCTTTTGCTAGGGGCTGTTCTCTCTGCAGCCTGGTTTGAGACCCTCTTTAACTTGTCTAAATCCCTCTATTCTGTACTGATAGTTAAAGGTCATTCCTAGAAGGCAGAGATTTGAGTGCCTGCACACAGCTGGGGTTCAGATGCCAGTGCAACACGAGGAGAGCATTTCTTAGAATGGAATAGAATAAACCAGCTTGGAAGAGAGCTCCAAGCTCATCCAGCCCTAGCCAATGGCACTCAGTGTCCATCCAGGCTTTGCTTCAACACCTCCAGTGATGGGGAT
>VWZI01005075.1:43381-90626 GCA_013396835.1 Psilopogon haemacephalus
AGCTCCCTCAGCCTCTCCTCTTGGGGCTGTGCTCCAGGCCCCTCCCCGGCCTTGCTCCCCTTCTCTCAACACCTTCCAGCACCTCAACATCTCTCTTGAATGGAGGCAACCAGAACTGGACACAGCACTCAAGGTGTGTGCTGAGCAGTGCTGAGCACAGGGGCAGAATAACCTCCCTGCTCCTGCTGGCCACACTGCTCCTGCTCCAGCCCAGGATGCCATTGGCTCTGCTGCCCACCTGGGCACACTGCTGGCTCCTGTTCAGCTATTTCATTTTGACAGAGAATACTTTTTCCTGGTGCAGAACTGGAAAAGCTTACAGTGATCTAAAAGGCTGATCCCCTAGCAAACTGCACAACTTTTGGCTATGTAAACATAATATTTAGGCAAGGTAAGCTCAAAAAAGTGTGCAAGAAGGTGCTGGAGTAGAGGGAGAAAGGCTCCATCTGAGAAGACTGATCTCAAGTGCTTTTTGGTAGTGAGTGTGTGCAGTCCAGCCAGGCTCCTTGATGCAGACCTGTGTAAGGCCATGAGCTGCAGGAACCTCAGCAGCACTTCCCAGTGGCACTTGCTTAAGGTTGGTTCTTGTTGACAGAGTCTTGAATAGACATCAGTGCCAGATGCAGTGTGACACATTTGATGTGGGCTAGGCATGGCTGCCTTTTCTTAGCACTACTAACCCAGCAGCTGTGAAACCCCAGGAAATCATAGAATCACAGAATGGGTTAGGTTGGAAGGGACCTCAGAGCTCAGCCAGTTCCAACCCCCCTCTACCATAGGCAGGGACACCTCCCACTAGAACAGGTCACTCAAGGACTCATCCAGCCTGGTCCTCAACACCTCCAGGGAGGTTGTGGAGCACAGAAGCACAGAATGGGATCAAAGATCACATTGGGTGCTTCTGTGCTCCACAACCTCCCTGGGCAACCTGTGCCAGTGTCTCACCACCCTCACTGCAAACAACTTCCTCCTAACATCCACTTTCAATCTCGCCTCTCACACTTCAAACCCATTCCTCTTCTTCCTCTCATCACCAGACCTTTTGAATAGTCCCTTCCCAGCCTTCCTGCAGACCCCTTGCAGATCCTGCAAGGCCACTCCAAGATCTCCTGGCAGCCTTCTCTTCTGCAGGCTGCAGAGCCCCACTAGAACAGGTCGCTCAAGGCCTCATCAAACCTGACCTTGAAGACCTCCAGGGAGGGAGCAGCCACAACCTCATGCTGATTTTCAGAGTGGTAATTGCTTTTATTCCTGAAAATAGCAACTGGAAGGCCTATGTATTGTCGGCCTTATCTTTTTCTCTGGACTTCCTGCAAGTGGCTGTCCTGTGCTGAATTATTTATGTTCTGTCACTTTTGGTCCTGCATCCTGCTCATCTTTTATGATTTGCAGCAATTCTTCTGAAAGTGGTGGGGGAAGGGAGGAAGAGGAGGAGGGGTGTGACAGACTGCAGACCGGTTGCAGTGTGGAACACAGAATTCCTCTCTCCCATTATTTTTATTCTATGAAGTGAGAGCAGGAGGGTGGCAGAAGCATTTCTGAAGAGCTCTTCTGTGAAGCTTCTCATAAAGCCTTGGCTTATCTCTAACCTGCTCTCTCTTCTGTTCATCCTTTGTCTGCTTGAACCATTTGTGGCATGGCAAGCCTAAAGCATGAGTGCTTCTGCCAGTGCTTGCTGCTCTGGGGCTGGCCAAGCCTTCACCTGCATCCCTTTGTATCTATCAAGGTTTTTCCTTTGTGTTTTGACCTGTTGGGGTTTAACCTTGCCCAGCTTAGTATTCATGTGCCATGCTGTGTGCTCCAGAGTCAGATGGCATTGTTGGTATTAACAATGAAGGCAACAGTGCAGAATATCCAAAACACATCATGAGATCACCATGAGAGTGGTGAGAGGCTGGAATGGGTTGCCCCTGCAGGGAGGTGTTTGGGGCCAGCACCCTGAAGGTGTTTTTGTCCAGGCTGGCAGAGGCTGTGGGCAGCCTGCTCTAGGGTAGGGTGTCCCTGGGCATGGCAGGGGGGTTTGGGACAGGCTGATCCTTGTGGTGTCCCTTCCAACCCTGACTGATTCTAGGATTCTATGATTTTTTTTCTCCCAAATTATTTTTTTTCTGTTCCACTAATAGGAGGCCAGAGAGGACTTCCTCTGCCTGAAGGTTTGGATTTCAGATGAGAGTGGCTTGGGGTCTTTTGGTGTTTAAGGTAAACTTGAAGACCAGCTTAAACTCTTGTGGCTCTCTGCTTTAATCATGGAATGGTTTAGGTTGGAAGGGAGCTCAAAGCTCATCCAGTTCCAACCCCCCTGTGCCATAGGCAGGATCTCTGGATAAAGAGGAAATAAAGTGGGTTTGCAGTGGCTACCAGATTCTGGAGGCAGCTTAAACAGAGCAATACACTATGGAGATTGCTTCATCCCACCTCCTCCCCACTTCCCCCCAATATTTCTAACAGATACTTCTTGACTTAGGTGGAGGTGGCAGAGGAGATGTGTGTTTTTCTTCCAGGCTTCTGCAAGGGCCTGAGCACACAGGTTGGCAGGAATAGAAGCACTTGAGCCCCTGGGTGTTGACAGCAGGCACTGACCTGTGGCAGCATGGCTGAGGAAGCAGTCCTGCTCTCCTACTGTGGCTTGATCTCTCTTGCCCTGGTTGATCTGTGTACCTGTGCCCAGGCTCTTCAGGCATCTCCAGCGGTGCATTGGGGTGTCGCTTGGTGCTGGCTGGAGCCAGAAGCACAGCTTCTTGCAGAGTGGTGCATGCACTGCAGCCTCTCCAAGCATTGTTCCAGAGGAGCCTTGCAGAGGTTGAGCTGTTGTGATAAGATTTGTGTTGTTGCTCTCTGAGGTGGTTGGTGGCAGGCAGCCCTGCTGGCTGGAGCAGGCTGTTGCTTTGTAGTCCTCCTGCACCCTGCATTTAATTGCTGTGTAACTGATTCCTGCTGCCTCAAGAGTGCATTGATTTTTTTTTTTTTTTTTTTTGCTTTTCTTTGTGCCAGCTGCTTAACAGGCTCTCAGTACCATAGGGGAATTTTGAACCCTCTTTCTACTTAAAGCAGTGCTTGGAGTTATTGAGAGAGATTATTCAGCTTAGGCAATGCAGTGCTGTGTCTTGAGGGCACGTGCATGAGATATCCCTGGGCATTGCCTTCCTGCTCAGAAGTTCAGGGCAATGCTTTCTTCCCTTCCAGCACCCCCATCCATCTCATCTCCCTAAGTGGTGAGTTTAATAGGATGGACACAGTAAAAAGTGCAGAGTGTTGGTTTGTGGAATCACAGAATGCCAGGGGCTGGAAAGGACCTCCACAGCTCATCTGGCTCAGCCAGAGCAGATCACACAGGAACACATCCAGATGGTTCTTGAATGTCTCCAGAGAGGAAGATTCCACAACCTCCCTGAGCAGCCTGTTCCAGTGCTCTGTCACCCTCACAAGGATAAAATTTCTCCTCAGGATCACCTGGAACCTGCTATGGCTCAGCTTCCACCCAGTTCCCCTTCTGCTGTCCCTGGGCATCACCCAGCAGAGCTGGCTCCAGCTTCCTGCCCCTCACCTGCACATCTTTAGAACCATTGCTGAGGTCTCCTCTCAGTCTCCTCCTCTCCAAGCCCCAGCTCCCTCAGGCTCTCATCATAAGGAAGATGTTCAGCTTCCTTCATCATCTCTGTGGCTCTGTGGTGGACTCTCTCCAGCAGCTCCCTGTCCTTCTTGAACTGGGGGGCCCAGAACTGGACACAATACTCCAGGTAAGGGCTCAGCAAGGCAGAGTAGAGGGGCAGGAGGACTTCTCTCGACCTACTACCCACAGCCCTTCTAATCCACTTGAGAAGAGCATTGGCCCTGCTGGCCACCAGAGCACACTGCTGGCTCATGGCCACCCACCAGGACTCCCAAGTCCTTCTGCACTGCTCTCCAGCAGCTCAGTCCCCAAACTGTACTGATCCCTGGGATTGTTCTTTCCCAGGTGCACAACTCTACACTTGCCCCTCTTGGTTTGGTGTGTGTGGGTTGGGTGTTGGTGTTTTCTGTCTTCCAAGCCATTGTTAGAATTCACTGATTTTTGTATTTATCTAGACTCTGGGTTTTTTTTTTTTTTCCCTCCAGGGCTCACAGTGACCTTAGTCTGTCTTGTCTTTAAGTTCTGCTGTGTTCTTTTTGGCTCTGAGGGCAAAAATGTTGTCTGTAGAGATAGCAGAACTTGCTGTAAGTGCAAGAGAGCCTGTTTTTCAAGTTGAAGCAAGTTTTTTTGAGGTAGGTGAGGCTAAAAGGGAGCCAATAAAACATTCTTAAGTAGGTTTTTTAAAAGCTGGGTTCACTCATTACTTACGCTGAGACAAGCTCCTGAATGCAGTTATTTCAGGTTTGCACTGTGAGAATGATTCCTCTTGTACACATTGTAAGATATCTGAAAGACTACTGTGGAAATCCTCTCACCTCCTTTTGGGGGAAGAATAGGAAAATTGTGAAGCCTGCATTTGTTTTGTCATTCAGTCTCAGGTCAGTGCCAGACTTGGGAATACAGAGCTGCTGCCCAGCCTGGAAAGAAAAACAGAATCTTAGTACAGAAATGCAGGATTTGGGTGGAAAATGTTAAGGTGGAAAGAAGCTGAGAGATCTCCACTGCTGCTGCCTGAGGCACAGGTGTCCTCTGGAGTCAATACAATAGAGTAAGAATAGAATAGAGTAGAACAGAATAGAACAAGCCAAGTTAGAAGAGAGCTCCAAGCGCATCCAGCCCAACCTATCCCCCAGCCCTAGCCAATGGCACTCAGTGCCCATCCAGGCTTTGCTTCAACACCTCCAGGGATGGGGATTCCACCACCTCCCTGGGCAGCCCATTCCAATGCCAATCACTCTCTCTGCCAGCAACTTCCTCCTCACATCCAGCCTGAGCCTGCCCTGCCACAGCTTCAGCCTCTGTCCCCTCCTTCTGTCCCTGGCTGCCTGGCAGCAGAGCCCAAGCCCAGCTGGCCACAACCTCCCTCCAGACAGCTGCAGAGAGCAATGAGCTCTGCCCTGAGCCTCCTCTTCTGCAGGCTGCACACCCCCAGCTCCCTCAGCCTCTCCCTCCCCAGCTTTGTTGGCTGCTGTGCTCCCAGGGCAGCTTTGGGCTGTGGAGGTGCACATCTTCCTGTGATGTGCATTCCATAAATCACTCAGTGTATCTGGAATGCAAACGTGCAGTGGTAGCTGTACCACAGAGGAAGGTTTGTTTAAAACCTCTGCTGAGGAAAAGCTCAGGATGCTCTGTCCTGTGGTTTTGCCTTGAGATGCACCAAATGCCCAAGTCTGAGGATGTATCAGGCTTTGTTTTGGGGGAAGATGAGTTTGAGTGCTAAGTTAGACCTTATTTCCTCTTGCATCAAGTGGAAGCATTTCCTCACCAGGCTTTATTAGGCAGGGCTACTGAAACACTCTTGTGTGCAGAGAAAAAAAAGTCATCCTCTTGCTCCCAGCTTTCTGGAATGCCTTATGAGCAGTGACTGCTTAAAAGGGACTTTTAGGTCAGCTGGGAAATCCTTCCTTTGTCTCTCTACAGCTGTTCATGTAAGATTATGGAGAAGTTTGGAGGGTAAAATGTCACTTTGTCCTTTCAGATGGCAGTGTGCTTATTAGCATAAGTAACTTTTGATTACCTCACAGAATAAATCTGTTCTTTCCAGGCACAAAGGCTTGCCTGTGCTTTTGTCTTTATTCTCTGTGCTACATGAAGTATTAAGCAGCTGAGCATCATCAGTCTAAAATTCAGACCATGGCAGAGCAGCTCGGGGGCATCTCTAATACCTGAAGCTCCTTTTAATTTACAGAGGAAAAGAATAATCCTTTAATTACAGGAGTGGTGACAAATATGAGGGCCAAACATTCAGCTATTCACAGCTCTCCTTGCTAATGAAGTTTTATATTGGGACTACAGAGTGGAGAAGGTAGACTTGGAGGGGGGAAAAAAAGGGTGTGAAAGACTCCTTTTTGTCTGCCCTGTGGAATAGCAGCTTTGCCCCCTTGGCATCCTTAGCCTCATCTGAGCACAGGAGCCTCATGCAGAGTCATTCTGGCCACTGCCACTCCACTTCCTCCAGCCTCATGTGCTTACATTGGGCTTAACTACACAACTACTGCTCTGCTCTGAACATTCTCTTCTTGGCCTTCCACTGCTTGGTGCCCCACAGTGCAAAGGCCACACCACATCCAGCTCTGGATTCAGATGACCTCATTGCTGCCTACAACTATCTAAAGGGAGGTTGTAGCCAGCTGGAGTTGGGCTCTTTTCCCAGGCATCCAGCAACAGAAGGAGGGGACAGAGGCTCAAGCTGTGGCAGGGCAGGCTCAGGCTGGATGTTAGGAGGAAGTTCCTGGCAGAAAGAGTGATTGGCATTGGAATGGGCTGCCCAGGGAGGTGGTGGAGTCCCCATCCCTGGAGGTGTTGAAGCAAAGCCTGGATGGGCACTGAGTGCCATTGGCTAGGGCTGGGGGATAGGTTGGGCTGGATGAGCTTGGAGCTCTCTTCCAAACTGGCTGATTCTATTCTAGAGTGGAGAGGCTGTCCCCTGTTCCACGCATGAAGAAAAATAGATTCCATTTGACTCCACAGAGTCTGCCCTTTCTGAAAACAGTATTAAGGGAGCTGAAGGTTGGTTGTGGCGAGCCACAAGTGAAGTTCCTAGAATCATAGAACGGTTAAGGTTGGAAGAGACCTCTAAACTCATCCAGTTCACCCCCCTCTACCATAGGCAGGGACACCTCCCCCCTAGAACAGGTTGCTTAAGGCCTCATCCAACCTGGTCCTGAACACCTCCAGGGAGGTTGTGGAGCACAGAAGCATCAAGTGTGATCAAAGATCCCATTCTGTGCTTCTGTGCTCCACAACCTCCCTGGGCAACCTGTGCCAGTGTCTCACCACCCTCACTGCAAACAACTTCCTCCTAACATCCACTTTCAATCTCCCCTCTGCCAATTCAAACCCATTCCTCCTCCTTTTGGCATCCCCAGCCCTTCTCAATAGTCCTTCCCCAGCCCTCCTGGAGCCCCCTTCAGATCCTGCAAGGCCACTCCAGGGTCTCCTGGCAGCCTTCTCTTCTGCAGGCTGCAGAGCCCCAACTCTCTGTGCCTGTGCTCAGAGCAGAGCTGCTGCAGCCCTCTCAGCTGCATCTTGGTGGCCTCCTCTGGACTAATGATGCTAGTTAATGATGCTAGCTGCAACAAAGAGCCTAGAAATGTTTGTTGTGGCAGTCCCTGTTTAATTCAGTGGGCTTTGGCTTCCTTAGAGCTGTGCTGCAGCCTTTCAAATTTCCAAGACTGTTCATTGCCCCTTGTGTCTGAAATGTTGTTTAATTTGGTGATACTTTTTTCAGGCCATAGATCTTCCTTTTCACGTGGAAGAGATGTAGGGTATAGATCTTGCTGGAAACTGACTTGGAGTGACTTCTAGGGGCATGGAAAGACCCTAAATAAAAATGCAGCATGTCTTAAATCCAGAAGCCTGCTTTCATCTTCTGTAGGGGGTTGCTACACCACCTGAGTGCACTGTTTGTGCTGCTCTCTGGTGTGCAATGTATCCCTTTAGAGTAGGCTGATCAGTAAATGGAATGCAAAACATGGAAGGAAATGAGACTGGGTTCTGCAAACTTCCCATCAAAGGCTGCCTTTGCTAAGCCTATAAATGAAGGTCCTGCTCCTAGGATGAGAGCAGCCTCCTCTTGGGAAATACTTGAGAGGCAATAGCTACAACCCACATCTTGCAGCATTTTTTCCCCCCTCTGGCACTTTCTGTCTGTGAGGCTGCTAACCAGGCTGCTGCTGTCTGTCTCTCTTCTGTGCTGCATCACTGTTCCCCTTGCTCTTGTGAGGAGGCTGAAAGAGCCTTCAGAGCTGTACAGCGAAAACCTGGATGCTGTCTCTGCTTGCCTGTAGGCAAATGCTTGGCTCTGTGTGCAGCCCCCATTGTGTGTGTGCAGCCCTGCTCAGCTCTGGGCTCCTTGCTAGATTCTGTTCCCTTGGCAGAGAGTGAATACAGAGTGAGGAGTGTGGGTCAGGACAATAAGGGAGTCCAATCTGGATTCGGACTGGAGTACTTTAAAAGGATGTCACAGGGGGAGTGGGACATGATGTGGGCTGGGTGGGTTTGGGAAGTAGTGCTGCCACTGGCTCATCTGACCTGTTGTTGGCCATTTTAGCTCCTCCTGGTGCCTGACTCTTGCAGGAATCTGTTCTACTGACTTCTCCTTCTGGCTTAGGCTGCTCAACATTGCTGCAAAATCTGTCTGATCCTTCTTGCTGTCTCTTTTGCAGTGGAAACCCACTTGCCAGAGTTTGATAGAGCATGTGTGGGCTCAGGTTTGGGAAGAATGAGGAACCAGCAAACATGGGGCTGTTCAGTTTGGGACAGACTGAAAGAGTTGGGGCTGTTCAGTTTGGAGAAGAGGAGGCTCCCAGGTGACCTCCTTATGGCCTTCCAGTATCTTAAAGGGGCCTACAGAAAAGCTGGGGAGAGACTTTTGAGGCTATCAGGTAATGACAGGACTGGGGGGAATGGAACAAAGCTGGAGGTGGGGAGATTGAGGCTGGAGGTGAGGAGGAAGTTGTTGAGCAGGAGAGTGGTGAGAGGCTGGAATGGGTTGCCCCTGCAGGGAGGTGTTTGGGGCCAGCACCCTGGAGGTGTTTTTGTCCAGGCTGGCAGAGGCTGTGGGCAGCCTGCTCTAGGGTAGGGTGTCCCTGGGCATGGCAGGGGGGTTGGGACTGGCTGATCCTTGTGGTGCCTTCCAACCCTGACTGATTCTATGGCAAGGGCTGGTTTGGGCTGAGGGGCTCTAACAATGAGTGAATTTGCTTGTGTGCTCTGTCCTGACAGCTGTTGCCAGGGGTCTCACTGCCTTGCACAAGACTTGCACTAGATGATAACCACTTACAACTGCTCAAATGGCAAACACCTTGGTGATCCATTTCTTTAACAGAGCTAAGGAGGATGCATAAAGATTTCTCCTCCTGTGTGGTGTCTGTTTTTGCCATGCAGCCAGGGTGGTGAAGCTGAAGCCCTGTCCTGCTCAGCTCCTGTGCTCAGGGTCTGCAGTGCTCTGTACAGCATTGCTGCCACCTCTCTGGCCTCACGTTTGTAGAACAAAGGCAGTTCAGAGCATGCAAGACAACAGATGTCTTGGTTGCAATTCTGGGCAGTGCTTTCATGATTCAAAGATAGCTTCATGATAAAGGTCAGGATTTGTTGTGCTGCTCCTGTTTGCTGCTGCCAAGTGCCTCCCAGTTGTGCAGTGTGACTATAACCTGCTGGTGCCAAAGCTGGGCTTGCAGCCTTGCAGCTCTGGCTGGGCTGTCGGTGAACCAGGCTGGTGTTTGGGCTAGCCAAAGCTCCCACAGGAGTGTTCTCATCCTCATCCAAAGCCTTCTGAACTGACTGGACCAGAACAGTGCTGGCTCTTAAAGCCACATCTGGACTGGGATGAGATTGGATGAGGGGAAGGGGAGCAGGCATTCCTCCTCTTATCTTGGAAGGAGTGACCTTTTGATTGTAAATGTGAATGAACTCATTCTCTGTACCCCAGATACTGACCATCTGGTAGCACTGCTGAAGGCAGCAGATGTTCCTCTCCTGCTGGGTTTTGCTTTGTTGCACTTTCCCTTTGTCTTCCTTCCCTCTCGACTGGATTGGGCCGCACTAATGTTCGGCTCCAGTGTGTCAGATGAATGCCCTGAGTGTCTAAATGTGCATTTACAAAGGAGGTGGGGAGCCTGTGGAGTGCTGCTGGGGCTGTGGAGCCGATGTGTGTGTGTTTAGAGGTGGTAATTGAATGCTGCCGTCTGGGTCAGTATACTCAGCTGAAAAGCTCCTCCTGTTCTGCCCTTACTCCTGCCCTCTGTACTTTGTTCTCCAGCATAGAACAGAATGTTCCACCCCACCTTCTTTGTGGTAGTTTTGTTTGGTTTTGATAGTGGGTATGATTTCATTGCAACTCTGCATCGCTGTGCATCCCAGGGCAGTGTTCCAGTGAGGGATGGTTTTGCACCAGTGCTCATTTGCTGTGTTCTCTCTAGGAGCGTGGTTGGTTGTCCTCTTGTGTGCTCTTCAGCTGCTGCTGTCCCAGGTTAGCAGGGGAGAGCAGATCCACCACAGGATCACATTGTGTAAGTTAGACTGACTAGCTGTGGTTGTGACTTACAGCTAGTTCCAAACTTGGTGTGACCCCATGGCAGAGCAGGCCACTGGGCTCTGACACCAAGCTGGGAGGCTTGGCTGGTCCAGCTGCAGGCTGTGAGGCCATCCAGAGAGACCTGCACAGACAGAGCTGGGCACAGAGGAACCAAAGGAGGCTCAACAAGGACAAGGGCAGAGTCCTGCAGCTGGAGAGGAAGAATAAACTGCAGCAGGACAGGCTGGGAGGGGAGTGCTGGAGAGCAGCCCCAAGGAGAGGGAGCTGAGAGTGCTGGGGGAGAACATCCATGGCACAGCAATGTGCCCTGGGGGGCATTAGGCAGAGTGTGTCCAGCAGATCCAGGGAGGTTCTCCTTTGCCTCTGCTCTGCCCTGCTGAGAGCTCATCTTGAGCATTGCCTTCAGTTTCAGTTGCACAGGGACAGGTAGCTGATGAGGAAGGTCCAGGGGAGGGCTGTGAGGATGCTGAGGGGACTGCAGCACTGCCTGGGGAGGAGAGGCTGAGGGACCTGGGGCTGCTTAGGCTGCAGAAGAGAAGCCTGAGAGGGGATTGAATCAATGTTTGTAGGTGTCTGAGGGCTGGGGGTGAGGAGGTGGGGGACAGGCTCTGCTCACTGCTCCCTGCCATAGGCCCAGGAGCAATGGCTGTAAGCTGCAGCACAGGAGGTTGCAGCTCAAGACAAGAGGCAACTTCTTGGCTGTGTGGGTCCCAGAGCAGTGGCCCAGGCTGCCCAGAGAGGTTGTGGAGTCTCCTTGTGTGGAGCCTTTGCAGACTCTGTCTGGCTGTGTTGCTGTGTGCCCTGAGCTGGATTGTCTGGTCCTGCTGTGGCAGGGGGGTTGGACTGGATGAGCTCTTTGGGTCCCTTCCATCCCCTAACATCTGTGAGCCTGCTGTAAGCAGGAGACTGAGACCCAGAGGAGTGTTTGAGGACGTTGGGATTCATGGCAGAGTTAATTCAGTTATCTTTTTGCACTGAGATGCTAATGCTGCTCTTAGTAGAAGACAAAAGCCGAGGAGTGAAAGCTGCTGTAGGTGTTTGGGAGCAGGCTTCCCTCACAATCCCATCCAGGACAGGTACAAGGAGGCAGCAATTTCATCGTTGTCTTTAATTAGAAGGAGGAGCAGCTGTGCTGGGGGTGGTCCGTGCAAGGGAAGGGCAGCTAAACAGTGAGACATCCAGGAGGGACACAGCTCATCTTAATGCTCTTGTTTGCATCACAACAGTTACCAGGCAGTGCGAGCTGCTGCCAAAACCTACACTGTTATAAACAGCAGGGAAAAACACACCACAAAGAAGCTGAGGCTGCTGGACAAGATCAGTGTTGAAGAGGAGTGGAGATGTTACACAGTGAACCTGTGCTCTGCCCCACTGCTCTCGACAGGCTGCTCCCTACTGCCCTGGCAGGACCCCATCAAGCTTTGGCTTGGCACCAGGCTTTGAAAGAGCAGCAGCTCTTGATCTGGGTTAGGAAGGGGAAGTGCACTTGTGCACAGGTTCTCTCAAGGAGGTGTGACTGAATTAGGAGGGGAAAAAAAAAATAGTAAAAATGAAATAACCCCCCAAACCACCCCCTAAACAACCAGACAACCAATTTGGAATAGAACAGAATCAGCCAGGTTGGAAGAGACCTCCAAGCTCATCTAGTCCAACCTAGCACCCAGCCCTAGCCAATCACCCAGACCATGGCACTGAGTGCCTCATCCAGTCCTTTCTTGAACACCTCCAGGGTATTTAGCCTCTACCCTGCTCAGAGCTGTATGCTTTGTGGCAGTGCCTCTGGCCTGAGAGAGAAGCCAGTCTGCTCCTTTTGCTCTGTGTTCCCAGCTGCAGTTGTTTAGGGAAGAAGCCTGATGCAGGTAGGTGTGGGGTGGTGATAGCTGACCCCTTGCATGAAGTGGCACAGCACAGCCTCTGTTACAAGCCTACAGCTTATCTCTGCACTGGGCTCCCAAAAGTGAGAGCATCATAGCTCAGCCCTTGCTGAAAGGGTGATGAGCCCCCATGAGCCTCACCAGGCTGCTGCTGCTGCTGCTGCAGCTGTACAGGGCCTCAAAATAATGCTCCAAGTAACTGCCCTCAAAACCTTACTAACTCATTCCTGTGTGCCCGGGGGTGATTTTTTTTTCCAGTCAAGAGAAGTCCTGGAGACACTGTTAATGAGTTCAGCTGAGGAAACAGCACAAGGATCTGTGTGATGGGTTCACTCTCCCCTGTGAAGTGTCAGCTGCGGGTGCATGCAGAGGGTAAGGAGGTGTGGTAGTCATCTTGAGAAGGAAAGAAAGAGGAATTTAAAGCAGGGCTGAGGCTGTACTGACTTGAGAATGAGAGGAAAGGGCTAGAAAGTGGAGAGGGAGAGCCAGTGGAAAGGCAAGGCTTAGTCTTTGCTCCTTTCATCAATATGGGCTTATAAATTAGTAAGTGTCAGGCTCGTGCCAGTGAGTAGCTGCAGAATCATAGAATCATAGAATGGTTTAGGTTGGAAGAGACCTCAAAGATCATCCAGTGCCAACCCCGCTGTGCCACAGGCAGGGACACCTCCCACTAGATCAGGACGCTCAAGACCTCATCCAGCCTGGCCTTGAACACCTCCAGGGAGGGAGCAGACACAACCTCCCTGGGCAACCTGTGCCAGTGTCTCACCACCCTCACTGTGAAGAATTTCTTCCTAACATCCCGTTCAAATCTCCCCTCTGCCAGTTTGAACCCATTCCCCCTCGTCCTGTCATTACAAGAAATAAAGGGAGTTGAGTATTTACTGATAAGGATTTGAGGGGAGGTTGATTCCAAGCAGCCTTGTCCTTCAGTCCTTGCTTCTCAGCCAAATTATTGGCATGTTTTAGGACAGAAATAGTTTCTGTAGCTGAGTGACCTTTTTTTCAGTTTTCTGAATACGCTGTAGTGAACAAAGAGAGCATTAAGCAGAGGCAGAGTGCAGGCTTGCCTGCATGTTTGCAGTGGACCACACAGCCCTGGACCTCTCTGGGCGTTACAGAGCACGAACCTCCCCTGGAGGTAAGGTCATGGTGCAGATTCTAGAGGTGGCTTCTCTCCACCTGATGGGAGCTCCTGGTGGCAGTGGATTTGTTGCTCTGTGTTTGTAGGCACCTAGCACTGTGTGATCTGATTCCTAGGCTGCTGTTTCTGCCTCCCTTTGCCCTGCTAATGAGACAGGAAGGGCTTGTGAAGGGCATTTTTGCCTACTCACAGACCTGTCTGGGGCAAAACTTCTGGCATGTGCCTCATGTTTCCTGTCTGCATCCCTCCCTCCCCCTGCAGTGACTTCCGTGGTGAGGCTGTGTTGTGTGGAAAAAGGATGTGAAAAAGCACATGCTGAAGAGAAGGGGGTGAGAGATGATGCTTCATTGGGTGAGGGGAGGAGCACCATGAGGTCAGCGCAGCACGGACAGAACCCACGGCTGAAACCTGACATCACCTCCTCTTCCTCTGTGTGCTGCGAGAAAAGCTTTCCACATGAGGCAGAGGAGAGCATGCTGTGAGGAAGCACCTGGATGGCATTTAGTTAAAACAATAATCTCCACACTCAAACACAAGAAAACAGACCTGTGGTAGCTGCAGCCTTCATTGCCATTGCTTCTGCTGTTGAAAGACCTTGACTGCAGTGATCTGACAGGCTTGCTTGGAGTCTGCTGGCTGCTTGTAGGGGAGGAGAACAAGCTGAGTGTTGCTGGGGATAGGCCTGATATTTGTCAGGTCGCCCTAAGTGTGTTAGCCAGCAGCTGGTAAGCCCAAATCTTTAGAAAAGGCTTGCAGAGCTCTGGTGTGGCTGGTGGGAAGCAATCGCTTGTGCAGCCTGCAGTGTGCTTTTGCAACACACCTTTCTGATGGCTTACACTAGCAGAAGAAAAAAAGTGTCTGAAGGAGATGGGGACCTAAGCATTCCTTGCCCAAGAGGCAGAGGATGCCTTTTTGCCTCTCAAAACCTTGGGTTAACCTTAACAGGTAAAAAAATAATTGCAACCCTGAGCATTGGGTCATTGCAGGATCCAGGCACTCTCAGCAGTGCTGACAGGGTGACAGTAATGTGCATGTCTCCTGCTCCAGTCTCCTGCTCAGCTTTCTAAGGCTTCTGCAAAGTCTGAGGCTCTCATTGTGTGTGTGATGGTTTGGGAGTTACCCACCCCCAACACACGGTGAATTCACCCAGACTAGACTCAGTCAGCTGGAAGTTAAGGACTGAAGCTTTCTATTCACAGCTCAGCACAAGAGACAAGCAGAGATTTCCAGCAGCTATGCTCAAGCAAGTCAAGTGTGACTTGGAGGTGGTGGGAAACCTGGAGAAGGAGGTTGCTAAAGGCCAAGGAAGGGGATGTGGCTGTGGCCTTCTGATAGCTGTCGTGCTCTGTGGTGTGCTGTGAAGAGGGTGGCTTCCTCAAGATGCCTTGCAGCCTTCTGTGAAGCCTTTTATTTTCCACCATGTGGGCTTCTCTTTGTCCTCCTCCCACACCCCTCAGCCTGTGGGACTGTGGCTCTGCTTCATGGGCAGAGCAGATCCTGAAGTGCAAAGGGAAACAGAAAAGAGAGTTGTCCAGAGCCAGCTGTGGCTTACATCTGGTACATGTCACTCCCCCTGACAGCAGTTCTAGATGGACTAGAATAGACATCAAAGCAGGCAGAGGCTTTGCACCACAGCTTGTGAGTGGCCTTTCAGCAGAGGCTGGTGGAAGCCCAGACAGAACACCAGCTCCTCTGGATGCTGCCATTGCCATCTTCCCTTCAGCTGCAACTAGAGGTCATTCCAGGTGTCTTTTTCAACAGGTGCTTCTCTGTGCAGAGAATAAACCTGATGAGGAGTGACTGAGGGAGCTGGGGATGGGTAGTGTGAGGAAGAGGAGGCTGAGGGCAGAGCTCATTGCTACCTGAAGGGACATTCTGGAGAGGCTGCTGCTGGGCTCTGCTCACAGGGAACTGGAGACAGAACAAGGGGGAATGGACTCAAGCTGAGCCTGGGGAGCTTCAGATTGGACATTAGGAGAGTGGTGAGGGCCTGGAATGAGCTGCCCAGGGAGGTGATGGAGTCCCCCAGCCTGGCTGTGTTTCAGGGTGGTTTGGATGTGGTGCTTGGGGATATGGCTGAAGGTGAGTCTTGTAGAGCAGGGTTCTAGGTTGGACTTGGTGGTCCTGAGGAGCTTTGCTCAGCCTTCATGTGGCTGTGATTCTGTTTACTGAAGAGAAGCAATATAAACTTATTTGGGGGGGGGTGGGCAGGGGAGGGAATAGTTAGTTCCTATGTAGGGTCCCAGGGTGGAAACTCTGCATAATGCAGGTTTTTTTGTTGGTTATTTTTCTCTGGTGGATAAGAATGAGAAGCTGAGTTAACCTGTGTGTGGGAGGCAGCTGCCAGCCTGTTGATGTGCAGACCTTCACAGGCTCACAGGTGTCAGGGGTTGGAAGGGACCCAAAGAGCTCATCCAGTCCAAGCCCCCTGCCAGAGCAGGACCATCCAAGCTAGCTCAGGGCACACAGCAACACATCCAGACAGAGTCTGCAAAGGCTCCACACAAGGAGACTCCACAACCTCTCTGGGCAGCCAGGGCCACTGCTCTGGGACCCACACAGGCAAGAAGTTGCCTCTTGTCTTGAGCTGCAACCTCCTGTGCTGCAGCTTCCATCCATTGCTCCTTGGCCTATGGCAGGGAGCAGTGAGCAGAGCCTGTCCCCTCCCTCCTCACCCTCAGCCCTCAGATAGTTACAAACATTGATTCAATCCCCTCTCAGCCTTCTCTTCTCCAGACTAATATGAGCTGGTTTCCCCAGCAAGCTCCTGAAAGCTGCACCACCAGCGTTGTGCAGGGGATGATAATCCACAAAGTGGGTGTGGGAGCAGCAGCATGGAGGTGTTAATTCACCAGGAGCAAGGAGACATCCTTCAGCCAAGATAGTGCATGCCTGGATGGCAGAGGGGCTGGCCTCAAGGCCAGCTGGCTCTGCACTGGGGCAGCACTGATGTACAAGGGGCAGGCAAGACTGTGAGTCCCTGTGGTGCTTGGGGTGGGTGCAGGAGGCTGTGGCTGTGTGGGTTCTCCTGATCATATTGGGAGATCTGTTGGTGTTGATCCTGGGCCAGCAGGTCTCAACATAGAGATCCAAAATGACAAAGTGACAGAGCAGAATGCAAGGAGGTGACCATAGCTGCAGAATGAACCAGTGGGCAAGGTCTGCAGAGCCCATGGCTGTTCATTGAGCAGCTCGTGCATGGTGCACTTCCACTTCCCCACTGCCTACCCCTCTGAAGCCTCCTGCTGAATAGAATAGAGTAGAATAGAATAGAGTAGAATAAGCCAGGTTGGAAGAGAGCTCCAAGCTCATCCAGCCCAACCTATCCCCCAGCCCTAGCCAATGGCACTCAGTGCCCATCCAGGCTTTGCTTCAACACCTCCAGGGATGGGGACTCCACCACCTCCCTGGGCAGCCCATTCCAATGCCAATCACTCTCTCTGCCAGGAACTTCCTCCTAACATCCAGCCTCAACCTGCCCTGCCACAGCTTGAGCCTGTGTCCCTTCCTTCTCTCCCTGGGTGTCTGGGAGAAGAGCCCAACCCCAGCTGGCCACAACCTCCCTCCAGACAGCTGCAGAGAGCAATGAGCTCTGCCCTGAGCCTCCTTCTCTCCAGGCTATTTTCACAGGTGCTCTTCTCCCAGTTGCCTTTCTCATCCACTTCAAGGCTCCAGCACTTCCTCATGTTTTTTCTCCTGTTCTTCTCATACGGCTCAGGGTACCACATCTCTTACCACACTGCAGGGCCCCACACAGGCATGAAGGCTGTTAGCTAATCCCTGGGTTCCCACAGGGATGTGCATGTCAGAGCATCCTGTGCCTCACCTCTGAGTTGTTCTTGTTGCAGCAAGCAGCAGTGCTACAGGTATTATTTCAGGTTATTATTTCCACTAACAGGAAATATACAGGTTATTATTTCCACTAACAGGCAGACCTGGGGAAAGGAAATCAAGTAGGGGAGAAGTCAGAGCTTGAAATTGGTGTTCTGTGAGATGCAGCTTACAGCCTTTATTTATTATGGGTTTGATTCTGTAACTGACTCTGACTTCTCAGCTCTTCCTCCTGCCATACTTCTTTCCCATGATAATGTACTGGTGGAAGTCTTTAATGCACAGCCCTTGAATGGTGGTTCTGGGTCTCAGCAAGCCAATTTTCTACCCTTTTAGAAAGGGACCCATCCCAGGGATTGTCTTTGGAGTGCCTTGCTGTCTGATGGTGTCTGTGCTTGTCCCCTTGTGACACGTAATGAGCAGCAGTCCTTGGAGTTTCTCTCTGGCCCCATGCTCCTGGCTTGTCCTGCTCAAATTAGTGTATAATTACAACTGATCCCTTGTTGGAAAATCAAATTAAGCATCGTCTGTTGAGGGAAGGCACTTAGAAGAAGCCTTGGGGGTCTTCTGCTTGTGCACCCTCTGCGAGCTGGTAATTGTGAGTGATTTAAAAGAAAGGAGGCTGTTAGGAGTCCTGTTTCCCACCCCTTCTTGCAGCCCTGGAGTATTGACTTTGGAGATTAGTGTATGGCATCTTGCCTAGAGTCCATGGAGCCTGCTTTGGCCACCTTCTGCAGCTGCTTTTGGATATGGCCTCCCAGCAGCAGGTCTGTGTGCCAGCAGTGTGCTCCTAGCTCTGCAGTTCCAGTTGCAAGGGGCTTGAATGATGATGTGAAACTTGAATTGCCACTTCTCAGTTGCAGGCTGGCAGTGGAGTGAAATATGCCCAATGCCACAGTGAGGGTCTGGGGCAACACCTGTGCACCTGTGGTGTGAGCACAGAGCATCCTGCAGAGAGAAAAAAGAGGAATCACAGTCAGGGTTGGAAGGGAGCACAAGGATCAGCCAGTCCCAACCCCCCTGCCATGCCCAGGGACACCCTACCCTAGAGCAGGCTGCCCCCAGCCTCTGCCAGCCTGGCCAAAAACACCTCCTGGAATCTGGCCCCAAACACCTCCCTGCAGGGGCAACCCATTCCAGCCTCTCACCACTCTCCTGCTCAACAACTTGCTCCTCACCTCCAGCCTCAATCTCCCCACCTCCAGCTTTGCTCCATTCTCCCCAGTCCTGTCACTCCCTGACAGCCTCAAAAGTCCCTCCCCAGCTTTTTTTGTAAGAAATACCTTGGGGCTTCACTGCTGGGAAAGCAGAGGGAAATAATGAGCTAACAGAGACCAACCTGAGCCATGCTGCTAAGACTTTTTGAAAGCCTGCAGTTCTCCCCCCTCACTGAGAACTACTCAAGCTCTTCTCTGTTGTATTAAAGAGTCTCAAAAGCAGCCTGAAAGTCAGAGCCAGGATTTTCATGTGTGTGCTTTTGGTTTTCTCAATTCAATCTTTAGGTTGTTAGAAGGTGAACTTTTCAGAGGACTCAAAGGGGCAGTCCTGTTTCTCAGAGGGCTCTTTTTTTGGTGTGTTGTGCCTTTATCTTTGAAGAGACTTCTGTCCAAACATTCAGTATTTGTTACCCCAGGAGGTTCTGATACTACACCATGTTTATTGCAGGGAACTTTCTATATAAACAATGATGCAAGCAGTGCACAGCCATGGTCATCATCCCTGGGAAAGGGAGTGAGTGGATGCTTTCATATCTGGGATGCTTGAGCATAAACTGAGTTGGGTCTCATAGCTCTGTTTTTATAGAATCACAGAATGGTTTAGGTTGGAAAGGAGCTCAAAGCTCAGCCAGTTCCAACCCCCCTGTGTCATAGGCAGGGACACCTCCCACTAGAACAGGTCACTCAAGGACTCATCCATCCTGGCCTTCAACACTTTCAGGGAGGTTGTGGAGCACAGAAGCACCCAATGTGATCAGAGATCACATTGGGTGCTTCTGTGCTCCACAGCCTCCCTGGGCAACCTGTGCCAGTGTCTCACCGCCCTCACTGCAAACAACTTCCTCCTAACATTCACTTCCAATCTGCCCTCTGATACTTCAAACCCATTCCTCCTCCTCTCATTACCAGACCTTGTCAATAGTCCCTCTCCAGCCCTCCTGAAGCCCCCTGCAAGGCCACTCCAAGGTCTCCTGGCAGCCTTCTCCTCTGCAGGCTGCAGAGCCCCAACTCTCTGTGCCTGTCCTCAGAGCAGAGCTGCTGCAGCCCTCGCTGCATCTTGGTGGCCTCCTCTGCACTGGCTCCACCACTTGCATGTGCTGCTTGTGCTGGGGGCTGCAGAGCTGCAGACAGTGCTGCAGGTGGGGTGTGAGGAGAGCAGAGCCAAGGGGCACAATCCCCTCCCTTGCCCTGCTGCCCACAGCTGCTCTTGCTGCAGCCCAGCACACAGTTGCTGTCTGGGCTACACTCTCACACTGCCATGGAATAAAAGTGTGGTTATTTATTTTCAGACTGGTTCACTGAAGTTTACATATATAGAGATGGCTTTGAACGGGAAAGAAAAAAAAAGATTTCCCAAATGGAGGTCCTCTTCAAGTGGTTCTGCTGCCTGGTGGCAGTGCAGCTGTGTGTAAAGTAAACTGATGCTTGCAGCCACAGCAGTTGACATGAAAGCACCAAGTGGTAAGGGCGTGGAGAAGCAGATTCTAGCAGTGAGCGATTATGAAGTTAAGTCTTTGCTGTGCCTTGCCTGAAACAGATTTGACACAGCTGCAGAGATGAGAGCAGCACCCGGGCCATTGCTACCTCGAGAGCCCTGCTCTTGCTGCTGGAAGTAACATTTGAAGCTCGCCTGTGGTTTCAGGAGGTTCTGCCTGTGCACAGCTCTGCTTTGTTCTCCTTCCCCCCCAAGCTGTTTTAGTTTACTGCCAGTTTTCTTTTTTAGGACTTATTATTTTTGGAAGGTGTTCTGGAACATTTTGTGCACATGGTCCTCTCTGTTAAGTGTGCTGTTGTGCTGATTCAACCTGGCCTTTCTGCTGCAGTGCGCCAGGGGAAGATGCTGAAGGGAGAAGTTTCCTAAGGGAATGCTGTTCTAAATATTAAACAAAAAAAAACAAACCCAACAAAACACACCCCAAAAAAGAAAAGTGGGAAATATTTGTGCCCGAGAGGTCTTCTTCACTGTGCCCCAGTCTCTCTCTCTCTCTCTCAGATGGCAGAGATGCTTAGTAATGAAATCCCTTACAGCAGATCCAGCCTTTCTGTTGTCTTAATACCTGTTTTCTCTTCAGTCAGTGGTGATGTGAGCCCTTTGCTGGGAGCAGAAAGTTGCCATGCATTGGAGTGGTGAGCACTAACCTGCCTAGCTCTACACCTTGCCCCTCTGTGGCTCTGCATCACCAACAGTTGCACTGGTGGTGGAGAAACCTTCATGGGAGAGAGGAGATGAGAGCTAGACCAAGGTTATTTGTGGGAAAGAAACACCTCAACTTGCAGGTCATAGGCCAAGCTCTGCAGCACAGTTAGGGGATGAGGAAGGAAATGCAACAGTTCAGTTCCCACTGCAAGTTGCCATCAGGTCCTGCTTTGCAAGAGGATGTGCACTGATTCCAGTGCCTGGAATAAGCAGGTCAGCCTGCCCTGGGGACTCTTCCCTCTTGCAGTTTAACCCTCTGCTTTGTGCTGTGCCTCTGCTTGGCACAAATCTGCCTTCTTATCATTGCAAGACAAAGGTGTAAAGCAAATGTACTAAATCCATATGTGCTGGGTCACCTGCTTACTCTCTGTGTGTGGTGGGAGTGGGTACATGGGTTGCTTGCCTCTCCCTTTATTTCCCCTCTCCCTTATTTCCCCTCTCCCTTATTTCTCCTCTCCCTTATTTCCCCTCTCCCTTATTTCCCCTCTCCCTTATTTCCCCTCTCCCTTATTTCCCCTCTCCCTGTTCTACCTTTCCCAATTATTGTGGATAATGGAGAGCTGCAGATGATGGAGATTTTTCTGAAGTGCCTGCAGGTAACTTTGAATGCTTTGTTATATATATATATGTTTGTTTTTTTTTTTCTCTTTGTATCTAGTTAAACTGAAGAGTGAATTGAGCTGCAAAGTTGTCCAAAAATGTTAAAAATACAACTTTGTTGCTAACAGGTTTCAATTAGGCTGGTTTAGCTACAGAAAGTAGCTGGCATCAGAGGGTTCTTTCCTCTGCTGGAACTTGATTTTTCCCTCATTTTTATTAAGCAGCCAAGAGGATGTTTTTGGGTTTTTTTTTGACTACTTATTCTACACAGACAAAATAAGGATGCAACACAACCAGCAGCTAGGGGAGAAGGCTGAACCCTCTGAACCATGCTGCTCACATTAGGTTCTACCTGCAACATGACCATGAGGCCAGGACAGTTCTTGTGCCTCACCTTGCAGAAGGTGCTGTGCACCTCCACCACTCATCCCCCTGCCAAATCTTTGCTCTGTGTGTGTTCAGAAGAGGGCAAACAATCTGAGTGTTGTTCATGGAGGGGGGCGGGGAATGATAAAGCCATGTGCATGAGGCTAGTTTTCTGTTGGCAAGTTTCAAGCAATGGTATTTGAAAGCAAGCCAGCAGCCTTCCAGCCGTGCTGGGCACTTCCCTAAAGCTGGAGAATCCAGGTTGGAGGCCTGTTTTCCAGCAGCACTGACACTGGGCATGTGGGTGTGACTGGTGTCTTGAGCAACAGGGCTACAGGAGGGCTGGGGAGGGACTTGACAAGGGCTTGGAATGACAGGAGGAGGAAGAGTGGGTTTGAACTGGCAATGGGGAGATTGCACCTGGATGCTAGGAGAAAGTTCTTTACAGCAAGGGTGGTGAGACACTGGCACAGGTTGCCCAGGGAGGTTGTGGAGCACAGAAGCTCAGAATGGGATCTCTGATCCCATTCTGTGCTTCTGTGCTCCACAACTTCCCTGCAGGTGTTGAGGACCAGGCTGGATGGAGCCTTGAGCAACCTGTTCTGGTGGGAGGTTTCCCTGGTGGAACTGGCTGAGCTTTGAGCTCCCTTCCAACCTAACCCATTCTGATCCTAACTGGAGAGCCTCAGACTTGTTGCCTGCCTCCCTCCCATCCCATGTCTTTGGTGCACCAGAAGTGCCCAAGTCTGCTTCTCTTGTGTCCTGAGCATGTGGCTTTCTGAAGAACACTTTTCTATGAGGACCTGGGAGTCCTGCTTTGAGGAAATGGAGAAAAATTGGAAAGTTACTCATAATCCTGGGAAAACATACACAGGAGCACAGTATTAAGCAAGTTGGAAATGACCTCTAGGATCATAGAGTCCAACCTGTCACCTAACCCTTCTCATTAACTAACCCATGGCACTGAGTGCCTCAGGCAGCCTCCGGGGATGGGGACTCCACCACCTCCCCGGGCAGCCCATTCCAGTGCCAGTCACTCTTGCTGTGGAGAGCTTCTTCCACATGCTTATGAAAGGCTCTTGAACCAGAGGACAGGAGTTGGAAGCTTCTGAGGGTCTAGAAGACAACTGGCAGAGGTCCCCAGACAGCTTATCTTAGAGGATAACCTCCTGCCATGTGTGAGTGTCATCTTTGGGTGGGCAGGACTGCTGGTGACCTGAGAGCAAACAGGCTTCAGTGGAAGCTGGTCCCTGCTGCAGGGAGCTGACACAGAAGCAAACTACTGCTGGTTGTGTGAGCAGGGCTGGCGAGGGCGACAAATGCTGAAGCATCACTGGGAAAGGTTGCAAGAACAGAAAGAGCTGGGGGTGGTGGTGGTGAGTGCCAGGAGCAGGGGGTGCTTTTTCCCCCTGTTGATAGCATTCTGTGAGAGGCTGCTGACCTTGTGGCCACAGAGGACAGGTTGCTTTCTTAGCCCTGTTTAGTAGGTGCAAGTGCACATTAAGAAGAAAGCAAAAGGTACCTCTGATGTACTCCTAACAGAGAAGGATCTCCTTTGCCTCCTTGCTGTATCTTGCTAAGTACTGTCTTTGGAAACATCTCTGTTTAAACTGAACCCTCCCACAACCCTTCAGCAACCAGTGACAGGACAAGAGGGCATGGCCTGAAGCTGCACCAGGGAAGGTTTAGGTTGGCTGTTAGGAAGTACTGCCTCACCACAAGGCTGATTAGGCACTGCCATGGGCTGCCCAGGGAGGTAGTGGAGTCACCATGCCTGGAGGTCTTCAGGAAGAGCTTGGCTGTGGCACTCGTTGGCATGGTTTAGCTGATGTGGTGGTGTTAGGTTGTAGGCTGAACTAGATCATCTCAGAGGTCTTTATCAGCCTCGGTGACTGTGAAACCAAACCAGGAGGTGCAGTTTGCATGTGTCTGCACCATAGAATTATTTTTGAAGCCCAGGCTGTGACATGTAGAATAGGTCTGAAGTGTCCTTGCTCCAGCCTTGGTGACTGTGAAACCAAACCAGGGGGTGCAGTTTGCATGTATCTGCACCATAGAATTTTTTCTTTAAGCCCAGGCTGTGGCATGTGGAATGGGTGTGAAGTGTCCTTGCTCCATACCCTTGTGCCTCATTGTGTCCACTTCTGCCCTGTTGTTTCTAGGAGCTGTTAGAGAAGCCAGCCCTTCCCTTACTACCTTGGTTCACTGACCCCATGAGTTGTGAAGCTCCCTGCCTGGGACAGATGTGTGCAGTCTCCAGTGCACTGCAGTGACCTCCTGGGGGTGGAGGCCTGATGAGCTGTTCCCAAAGCTGCTTCCCACTGAGCTGCAGGTCTGAGGAATGTGCTAAAACAACAGGCAGCAGCTTTCGGAGAGCTGAATGTCTGCCTAAGCAGCTTTCCCAACCACCAGCTCCCCTCTGGGGAGAGAGGAGATCATCTTATCTAGCCAGAATCTCTTTCATCCTCTCCCTTTGCCAAGGGAAATTCAAGGCTGGGAACAGGTTTTGTGGCTGGGTGGAAGCCCCAGGGAGGATCCTGGCAGGCTGTACCTGTGCCCATTGTCTGCTAACAATTCGGAGGGGTTTAGCGATGCTATCTTCTGCTGGATGGTTCTGCTGTCTTTTGTGTCTCCTTCAAACCCCACGCTGAATTAAATGAGCTCTGGAAAGCCTGATCTAGGGTAGGGTGTCCCTGCCCATGGACTGGCTCAAGATGAGCCAACAGTGTGCACACACAGCCCAGACAGCAACCGTGTGCTGGGCTGCAGCAAGAGAGGCATTACCAGCAGGGCAAGGGAGGGGATTCTGCCCCTTTGCTCTGCTCTCCTCAGACCCCACCTGGAGTACTGTGTGCAGTTCTGGAGCCCCCAGCATAGGAAGGACATGGAACTGTTGGAGAGAGTCCAGAGGAGGGTCACAAAGATGCTCAGAGGGCTGCAGCAGCTCTGCTATGAGGACAGGCTGAGAGAGTTGGGGCTCTGCAGCCTGGAGAAGAGAAGGCTTCAGGGAGACCTTATAGCAGCCTACCAGTATCTGAGGGGGGCTAGAGGAGGGCTGGGGAGGGACTGTTCACAAGGTCTTGTAATGACAGGACGAGGGGGAANGCCTAACCCATTCTATGATCCTTGTGGTCCCTTCCACCCCTGACTGATTCTGTGAGCTCAGTGGGATGTCTCTGTAGGTTTAGCAGCAGCAATTGGCAGCATTCCTTGTTGGGCATCCCTGTGCCCTGGCAGACAGGATCCCTGGCAGCCTGGACTTAGTAGCTGAGGAGAGATCATGGAACGATTTGGGTTGGAGTTCAGAAGAAAACAGTGCTGTGTTTTGGATCATAGAATCATAGAATGGTTTAGGTTGGAAGAGATCTCAGAGATCATCCAGTTCCAACCCCCCTGTGCCACAGGCAGGGACACCTCCCACTAGATCAGGTCGCTCAAGACCTCATCCAGCCTGGCCTTGAACACCTCCAGGGAGGGAGCAGCCACAAGGTCCCTGGGCAAACTGTGCCAGTGTCTCACCACCCTCACTGCAAACAACTTCCTCCTAACATCCTGTTCAAATCTCCCCTCTGCCAGTTTGAACCCATTCCCCCTCGTCCTGTCATTACAAGACCTTGTGAACAGTCCCTCCCCAGCCCTCCTGTAGCCCCCCTCAGATACTGGTAGGCTGCTCTAAGGTCTCCTGGCAGCCTTCTCTTCTCCAGGGTGAAAAGCCCCAACTCTCTTAGCCTGTCCTCATAGCAGAGCTGCTGCAGCCCTCTGATCATCTTTGTGGCCTCCTCTGGACTCTCTCCAGCAGTTCCATGTCCTTCCTGGGCTGGGGGCTCCAGAACTGCACACAGTACTCCAGGTGGAGTCTGAGGAGAGCAGAGCAAAGGGGCAGAATCCCCTCCCTTGCCCTGCTGGTAATGCCTCTCTTACTGCAGCCCAGCACACAGTTGCTGTCTGGGCTGTGTGTGCACACTGCAGGCTCATGTTGAGCTTCTCATCCACCCAGACCCCCAGGTCCTTTTCCTCAGAGCTGCTCTCCAGCCACTCACCATCCAGCCTGGATTTGTGCTTGGGATTGCAGTGACCCAGGTGCAGGACCTTACACTTGGCCTTGTTAAATTTCATGAGGTTAGCCTGGGCCCACCTCTGCAGCCTGTGCAGGTCCCTCTGGATGGATCCTTCCCCTCTAGCAAGTCAACTGTGCCACACAGCTTGGTGCCATCTGCAAACTTGCTGAGGTTGCTCTGATTCCTCTGCCCATGGCACTGACAAAGATGTTGCCCAGCACTGGTGCCAGCACTGACCCCTGAGGGATGCCACTTGGCACTGGTCTGCAGGTGGACATTGTGCCCTTGGTCACCACTCTCTGCCTGCCACCATCCAGGCAATCAGTCTGTCAGTGGACTGAGGATAAGCAGTAACCCATTCCTCAAGGAGATGTTCTTGCCTCAGGGGTCTCTGGCTTGGTTGTAGAGAGGCCAGCAGTGGACTTCCATGCCTTTGTGAGAGGAAAACGCCCCCGGGGCAAGGCAGCAGCCCTGGGCTGGCTCAGCTCTCTGATCATTGTCTGTCCTCATCCCTGCCTCTCCTTCCCCTTGCTCCTGAGTCACCTGGCAAGCAATTCCAAGGGCAGGGAAGGCCACCTTTAAAAGGTGCCTCAGCAGGCTTGCAGAGCTTATTATGCTAATGAGACATCATTAAATTGGAATGGGGAGGACAGACCTGTCTTGATCTAATCAGCAAGGCCATTTGCTGAGGCTGGCAGGCTGCTTGCTCAGAGCTGTCATTAGCTGTAGAGCAGTGAGTCTTAGGAGCAAACAGGCAGCTGCTGGCCTGGAGGCTGGACCAGGTGCTGGCCTCCTGCACTCCAACATGGACTTAATGTCCATGCAGATCTGACTCCAGAGGGAAGAGCAGATTTGGAGTCCAGGCTTTCTTCACAGAGGAGTGTTGGGGTTTGGGTTTTTTTTTTCATTCTGTGGTCTAATTGTTCCTAAAAGAATTGTAGCAGGTGAGTGCCATGGTTTTTACTTCTTTCTGCAGGGCAGGAGTTTGAACAAAGCAGTGCCTCTTTATCTGGGCAAGACAGAAGTCTACAGGGCTAGAGTGGGGCAGCTTCACTTCTCTCCCTTCCCCCTCCAAACGAAACAGGAAACAAAAAGAGCAGACAGTTGATTGCAGCATCCCTTCCAGACTTGCCACATGGCAGTTTCACTGTCATCTTGAAGTGACATTTCAAGGCTGGGGTGTGTGCAGGCAAAGATTAACTTGAAGGATCCCAATTGTGCAGGTAGCCCTTTGATGGAGTAGTGATGTGGAGCTGAGGGAACCCTCTCCTCACTTGTGCAGCTTCCAGGCTTAGTGACAGATGTGAGTATTCCCTCCTGTAGTGCAACTGATTGGTTTTTTTCCCCCACCCCATGAGCAGTATCCTCATCCTTACCCCTGGAGAAGGGTAAGAGCCATTTCTTCCCTCCTGTCCCAGCCAGGCTCATGGCCCCAAACTGGGACACTGAGTAATTGGGAATGTGACTTGTGGCTCTGTGTGCTTCTGTGGGCAGTGCTGCCGTGTTAAATACACCCCTGAAGTACTTAAGGATCTGAAAGCCACACTCACTCCCCTTGGCCAGGTGTGTAGGTCACTCCCCTAGTAGTAGGAGCCTTGGCCAGGCGTGTAGGTCACTCCACTAGTAGTAGGAGCCTTGGCCAGGCGTGTAGGTCACTCCACTAGTAGTAGGAGCCTTGGCCAGGTGTGTAGGTCACTCCACTAGTAGTAGGAGCCTTGGCCAGGCGTGTAGGTCACTCCACTAGTAGTAGGAGCCTTGGCCAGGCGTGTAGGTCACTCCACTAGTAGTAGGAGCCTTGGCCAGGCGTGTAGGTCACTCCACTAGTAGTTGGAGCCTCCCAGGGTGTGTAGTGTTCTCACAGGGTTTGTTAGAGTATGAAGCCCTGCTCTGCACCTCTCTCTGCACCTCATTTGGAGTTACCCAGCAGTTTTAAATGTCTGTAGGGAACTCGGCCAAAGAAGTAGATTTTACAAACCCCAACCCTTTCAGTATGATTTTGCATTCCACTGAAGCAGCTGTGCCTGAATGGGATTTCCCTCAAAGTGAAAAGTGTTCCTGTGGTCAAGCATAAAGAAACAGGAATTTCTGCAGTTCTGGCATGATGGAAGTGTTGGAACATGTCTCAGTGGTGGTGTTGGTTGTGGTAGTGGTGTGGTGGTGGTGGTGGTGTGGTGTTGGTGTGTTTTCTGGTGGTTGCTGTTGTGTTTGGTTTGGTTTTTGGACTCTATCACTCACCTTTATCCCAGTGTCTCCTTCCTCCTCTGTAAAAGCAGAGCACACAGATTCTTTTGGTCCCACCTGTCTGTCTTGAGCATTGAGACTTGTTACTCATGCAGGCTAAAGGTTATCACTGGGAGGTCTCATGGGTTAAAACAGTTCCAAGCTGGTGTGACACACAGAATCACAGAATTAAGCAGGTTGGAAAAGACCTCCAGGATCACTGAGGCCAACCATTCTCATTAACTAACCCATGGCACTGAGTGCCTCACCCATTCTGCTGGGTCTTTTTCTTCCCCCTGTCTTAAATTCTTTTTGACCATAAAATGGTTTAGGTTGGAAGGGACCTCAGAGCTCAGCCAGTTCCAACCCCCCTGTGCCATAGGTAGGGACACCTCCCACTAGAGCAGATCACTCAAGTCCTCATCCAACCTGGCCTTCAACACCTCCAGGGAGGTTGTGGAGCNGCTCCTTTCAGATTCTGGGAGGCTACTATAAGGTCTTCTTGAAGCCTTCTCTCCTGCAGGCTGCAGAGCCCCAACTCTATCAGCCTGTGCTCAGAGCAGAGCTGCTGCAGCCCTCTCAGCATCTTTGTGGCCCTCCTCTGGAATGATGAGTCCTAGAAATAGCTTTGTGGATCTTAAAGCAGAAAAAGAAGTGGAGTTGTGTGTGTGTGTGTGTGTGTGAGGGATGGGTGTGAAGCTGAACTGAAAGTTCCTCAGATCAGTTATGGGAAGGAAGCAGTTAACAGCAGGAGCATGCAGGCACTGTAGGAAAAGTAAGTTTTGTCCATATGTAAGAGGCACAGAGGACAAGTCTTTAATGAGAAAAAAAACCCAAAACCATAAAGCTATTTTTAATGAAATTCAACCTCAAAAGTAAATCTCTAGGCTGTGTGCAGCAAAGAAGTTAGAGACAAGAAGAGCCTACTGAGAGCAATTCAGCTCTGTTGCTTTCTCCATCTGCCAGCTGCGCTTTGCGCCTGTGGATGAGTCTGGTTTTTGCTGTGACAGGTCCTGATTGCCTGTGGCTGAATCCCTCAGTCCTCAGGTATGAGCAGTGTCACATCCTGCAGTCTTAATTGCTGTGCTGCCTGCTGTCAGAGCTTTGTACCTGAGGTTTGCAAGCTGTTGTGCGTTCCTGCTCGGCAGCCTGTGTTTGCCTGCCTGCCTGCCGGCTTTGCTGTGCACCTCCAGGTGGCTGAAGAAACGTTTGGTTTATCCTGACTCTCCTAGTAGAGTCTGCTGGGGCTTGTAGACCTGCTGAGAGGTGGTCGGAGGTGTTGGAAGGCTGTGGCTCTCCTGGGATCATTTTGAAACAAATTCTCCAGATGCTTCATCCTGCAAGAAAAAGCTGGGCTGAACTGTAAGCTAGGCAGTCTTCACACCTGAGATACTAAGGGGTGAGTGAAAACTTCTGGTCCCTCTACAAAGCAGCTTCTTTTGGTATGTGTTTTGTGGGAGTTTGCCTGTTCTGCTCCTGTTGCCTTGTGAACCACGACTAGTAAGATTTCTAAATGCCTTGAAGGTGCCAAAAGTTGCTCTTTGTTTCTGGCTGCCCACCTTTTCTTCCCTTCTCCAGGTGTTGCAGACCTTTGGCTCCACATTTGCTGATGCTCTCTTTGTTTTTTGTTTGTTTGTTGTTTTTTTTTTCCCACCTTAGCCCGAGGTGCTCCTGATCAAGCAGATCTTTCCAGGGATTCTCTGAAAAGGAACTTTGCTGGGTGAAAGATGTGCCATGGAACGGTAGCACCGAAGAGCAGCACAGGATCATCGTCCCTTGCCTTGCCTAGCCATGGGTTGTTTCTTCTGCTAGTTGTCTTTGGCACCTTTGTCTGGGAAGCAGAGGCCACAGGTAAGTGGAAATTTTGCACATGCTGCAGGGAGGGGGAGGTGTGGGATCATGCAGTGCTGTGGGAGCATGCAGTGCTGTGGGAGTGTGCAGTGCTCTGTGTTTTTATGCAGGAGCCAGTGCTGGCTTTGTACACGTCTTTTTAGTCATCCCAGGAAAGCTTCCATCCCTGCCTGGTGAGCAGAAGGCAGTGTGTGGCTCACAGAGGTCTTTTATGTTAGTAAATAAGTGCTTGTGCTTTCCCTGGCATTTCTAATCCTGCAGTCAGTCAGGGTTGGAAGGGAGCACAAGGATCAGACAGTTCCAACCCCCTGCCATGCCCAGGGACACCCTACCCTAGAGCAGGCTGCCCACAGCCTCTGCCAGCCTGGCCAAAAACACCTCCAGGGATCTGGCCCCAAACACCTCCCTGCAGGGGCAACCCATTCCAGCCTCTCACCACTCTCATGCTCAACAACTTCCTCTTCACCTCCAGCTTTGCTCCATTCCTCCCAGTCCTGTCACTCCCTGAGAGCCTAAAAAGTCCTTCTCCAGCTTTTTTGTAGCCCCCTTCAGATCCTGGATGGCCACCAGAAGCTTACTTTCCAGTATTTGAAGCTTTTTCTCCTAGCTTTTTCCCTTCCGTTCCCATCCCTTCACTGCAGCTGTGGGGGCACTTTGGACCATGTGGAGCATGGACCATGTAGACACTCCTGCCTGTCTTCCCTCTAGTGACTGCTCAGGTGAAGTAGTTCTGGGAGCACAAACTGTGCTCAGATCTTTGCACAGCTGAGGAATCTATGCAGTGTTTCCCTGGGTGCTATCTGCTGACACCTCAACACCTGCTAACTGCAACCCTTTCATTAGATGCTTTTGGCAGCTTGAGTTTCTTCCTTCTCCCTGTTCTGCCTTCTCAATGATTACCTGATGGTACAGTGGTGTAGATAATGTCAATAGCAGGGCAAATGTAAAACCGCAGCCAAGATGAGGGAAACTGCCTTTTAGAAACGGGTATAAGAAGGCACCATACTGGATGTTCAGAAAGCACCAGATAGTGTCAAGTGTCTGCTTTTTTTTTGCCTTGGATACCCTAAACTGTGTAGTTTCAGAGGAGCTGTGTAGCTTGTTGTCTATTATAGAGAGATGCCTGACTGAAAGTGATGTGGGATGGAAGGAATAACTCTTGCACAGCACTCTGAAGGAGGTTAGTCCCAAAAAAGAGACACAGATTTGACTTCAGCCTCTGCTGCAATCTAGAACAGTGTTGTAGTTTCAAGCAGGACAGATTACTCTAAGGCTTTTTGGGGCAGGAGCAGAGCCTGTCTCACCCAGGGGAGCTGGGAGTCATGGAAGGTTGAAATGGGAAAGCTGTTCAGTACTGCAGGATCACAATATTGCAATGCATAGAGGTGAGCATATCAAAGCATGTGAAATACAAAGGCATGCATGGTCTGGGTTTGACACAGAAACTCATTAAGCCAAAAGCTTCACACAAAACCCTCCACCAAATCAACCCAAACCCCAGTACTGCTTTTCTCCCACCTGGGGTTCACCATGAGCTCCAGAGCTCTTTTCTCCCCGCCCTGTTCCTAGGCTGGTTTCAGGCTGGGTAGTACTGCAGACTGCCTCCCCTTAATCCCTGGCATTAGGCTGAAGCAGGCCAATATTGTGCAGAAAAAAAATGAGCCCAGCATTGAAGGCTGCAGATAAGACTGAATCCATCCTTCCCCACACACCAGATAAGGGAGCTCACTGTGTCCAGGGATGTGCAGAGGAAGAAAAAGGAAGAGTTAACCTTGCAGCCAGCTTGTGAATGACATTGACAATTTCCTGAGTCCACCTCCTGGACCTTCCTGCTCCTCCTAGAGGACTCAGCTCTGTGGCTTTCCTAAGGGGCCACCAGCCTCAAACTGCTCCAAACAGTAGTTTGGGTTGAGCTCAGTTCTCAGTGTAACTCTGGGAAGTCTTATTTAATTAATGTTTTGTGGCATGTGGAAATGTCCCAGGACCAACACTCCCAGCAGGGAAGCTTGAATTGGCCTCTGTGTGGTAGAACAGAGTAAATGGTAGCTGCCAGATGCTCACAAAGGTGAGGTGATTGGGTATGGAAAAGTCTGGTGCTGCTGGAAACTGCTAGAGGAGGAGTTCACCTCCTTTTGGTGTTTCTGGCTCTTCAGGTTGGAAGAGAGAAGCTGCTGACAGCAGATCTCAGGCTTGTATGTCAGCCTGGCCTCATTCTTGCTTTGTAGGTAATGAGGAGTTGGGAGACACACAGGAGAGTGACAAAGTGAGAAGAACAGGCAGGGAGAGTGGCAAGGGGCAAAGTCTTAAAATCTGTTCTACCCTGGGTTTTGTCCCAGTCTTGCTGTGGGTGGTGATAATGCCACTGCCCTGAGTGACCTGTTCCAGTGGGAGGTGTCCCTGCCTGTGGCACAGGGGGGCTGGAACTGGCTGAGCTTTGAGCTCCCTTCCAACCTAAACCATTCTATGATTCCATGATCCTTGTGGTCCCTTCCAACCCTGAGTGATTCTAGGATTAAGTGACCTGTTGTAGTGGGAGGTGTCTCTGCCTATGGCACAGGGGGGTTGGAACTGGCTGAGCTTTGAGCTCCCTTCCAACCTAACCCGTTCTGTGATTTCCAAGGTCAGCCTGTGGGATAAGCCTCCCAGCCTGGAGCTGGAGTGCACTGCCCCTGTCTGAAGCTCCCATGCACACTGCAGGGTGCTCAGTGGAGGCTGTAATCAGTATGCCAATGCCTGGTGTGTGGGGCAGGGCAGGCACAGTGCTGGCAAGCCTTGCCAGGGCCAGCTTTCTCAGCCATCCACTCACAGCAACTAAAGCAGCAGCTAAGCATGTCAGAAGGCCTGACAGTGCTTCTGCGTTGCTTCCCTTTCAGCTGGCTTTTGCTCCAGGACTTGAAACCAGCTGTGCTAAACTGCTGGAGGCAGATCAGCAGCTAAATAGGATTACAGTGGCCAGGCATGAACCCGTGTCCTCAGAGGGAAGGGAGAATGTGAGTGCATGTGGGAGGGAGCCCAGGATCACAGTGGAGGGCAAGACACACAGCAGAAACCGAGCACTGCCTTCAGATTTGGGCTCCCCACTTGCAGAGGGACAAGGATCTGCTGGAGAGGGTCCAGGGGAGGATGCTGAGGGGACTGCAGCACTGCCTGGGGAGGAGAGGCTGAGGGACCTGGGGCTGCTTAGGCTGCAGAAGAGAAGCCTGAGAGGGGATTGAAGCAATGTTTATAACTATCTGAGAGCTGAGGGTGAGGAGAGGGGGGACAGGCTCTGCTCACTGCTCCCTGCCATAGGCCAAGGAGCAATGGATGGAAGCTGCAGCACAGGAGGTTGCAGCTCAAGACAAGAGGCAACTTCTTGGCTGTGTGGGTCCCAGAGCAGTGGCCCAGGCTGCCCAGAGAGGTTGTGGAGTCTCCTTGTGTGGAGCCTTTGCAGACTCTGTCTGGATGTGTTGCTGTGTGCCCTGAGCTAGCTTGGATGGTCCTGCTGTGGCAGGGGGGTTGGACTGGATGATCTCCTTGGGTCCCTCCCCACCCCTGACATCATCCCGTGAGCCTGACATCCTGTGAAAAACCCTGGGGGAGGAGAAATGCTCACTGAGGGAAGCTTCCATGTACTGGAGAGGAAGTGCTCACTGAAGGGAGCTTCCCTGTGCAGGCTTTCTGAAGGGAGGAGGCAGCAACCCAAGTGCCAATTGCCGAGCAGGATGGGGGTGCTGAGCCGTGCGTCACAGATTGCTGCACCTGCAGCTGCATTCCAGCCCTGAGTAACACTCATGAGCCAGTCAGCTGAGGAGCTGAGAGCCAGATGGAGAGACAAAGGACACTGCTGAGGTGCTTGGAAAATTACCTTCCCCTCAGCTTTGCAGCACAACCACCCCAGCAGCAGCACTTTGTTACCTGACACAGCAAAATCATTCAGGGCAGGCAGAGCAGAGGAATGTGAGCCTGAAGCAAGAGATTGTATGAAATCTCTTGGAGACTGAAAGATGATTCTGTGAAGGGAATGGAACAGCTCTGTTAGGAGGAGAGCCTGAGGGAGCTGGGGCTGTGCTGCTTGGTGGAGGCTGAGAGGTGACCTCAGCAAGGGTTATCAATATGTGCAGGCTGAGTGGCAGGAGGCTGGAGCCAGGCTCTGCTGGGTGATGCCCAGGGACAGGGCAAGGGACAATCATAGAATGGTTTAGTTTGGACCATCCAAAGACATCAAAGATCATCCAGTTCCAACCCCAGTGGGTGGAAGTTGAGGCATAGGAGGTTCCATGTGGACATGAGGAGGAATTTTTTCCCTGTGAGAGTGACAGAGCACTGGAAGAGGCTGCCCAGGGGGGTTGTGGAGCATCACTCTCCAGAAATATTCAAATCCTGGATGTATTCCTGTGTGATCTGGTCTAGGAGATGCTGCTCTGTCAGGGGGATTGGACTGGATAAGCTTTGGAGGTCCCTTCCTGACACTGATTCTGTGATGCCACACATGGGGCCCATGCTTTGTGCTCCCAGTTGCTGCAGAACCTGAAGAATGCTGCCCCAGAAAGCCAGAGGAGCATGGGGACAATGACTGGCCCAGCTCCGAGCCACAAGGCAGAGCTCAAAGCTGTTTGATATACACTGTGTTGCAGTCACTGTGCTGGGTAGAAACTCTACAGCTTGAGTTGCAGGAGGCCTAGAGAGAGCTGGGTGCTGTGGGCAGGAATGTGTTCTCTTTGCCCACGTGGTGAGGGCAGATGCCAGGCTCACTTCCACTCAGCAAGCATCTGGTCTCTCCTCTGGTAATAAACTGATTTTATTTAGGCATGGATTTTTAAACAGAAGTCTTCAGCCCTTTTGTCTCAGGCAATCTATCCAAATATCCTGGAGTGCCATGAGATGAGTATGATGAGTTGCATAGTCACCAAGCACGCTGCAGAATTTGGGAAACTGCTGCCTTTTCACAGGAGCTGGAGCCTAAAAGCAGCTGCTGCACATATTTTAACACAGAGTAGCACAGCTCCAGGCTGGGTGGGAATGGCTGAGAGCAGCCCTGAGGAACAGGACCTGGGGGTCTGGGCTGGTGCAAAGCTGAAGATGAGGCTGCAGTGTGAGTGCAGCCCAGACAGCAACTGTGTGCTGGGCTGCAGCAAGAGCAGCTGTGGGCAGCAGGGCAAGGGAGGGGATTGTGCCCCTTGGCTCTGCTCTCCTCACACCCCACCTGCAGCACTGTCTGCAGCTCTGCAGCCCCCAGCACAAGCAGCACATGCAAGTGGTGCAGCCAGTGCAGAGGAGGCCACCAAGATGCAGCTGAGAGGGCTGCAGCAGCTCTGCTCTGAGCACAGGCACAGAGAGTTGGGGCTCTGCAGCCTGCAGAAGAGAAGGCTGCCAGGAGACCTTGGAGTGGCCTTGCAGGGTCTGCAAGGGGCTGCAGGAGGGCTGGGGAGGGACTATTGACAAGGGCTGGGGATGAGAGGAGGAGGAGGAGGAATGGGTTTGAAGTGTGAGAGGGGAGATTGAAAGTGGATGTTAGGAGGAAGTTGTTTGCAGGGAGGGTGGTGAGACACTGGCACAGGTTGCTCAGGGAGGTTGTGGCTGCTCCCTCCCTGGAGGGGTTTAAGGCCAGGCTGGATGAAGCCTTGAGTGACCTGTTCTAGTGGGAGGTGTCCCTGCTTATGGCACAGGGGAGTTGGGACTGGCTGAGCTTTGAGCTCCCTTCCAACCTAAACCATTCTGTGATTCTAAATGCAGTGTTTGATAATGGACAAGCAGTGTCAGGAGAGGAGGATTTACATAAACTTCAGTGCCCTGCTCTTCAGAAATGTATTTTTTGTACATTATTACTCTTGTGCTTTTTTTCCTGGTCTGGCAAGTTCCTCAGGATTAGTTGGGGGAAATAATGAAGGAATGAGGAGTCAAGGAGATGTGGAAAGCAAGAACCTGGAATGTTGAGGCTCTGTTCTTCATCTATCTCTTCTGTTTCTCTGAGGGTTCGTTGGGAATGTATCTAGAGCCAGAGTACTTTCATAGATAGGGATGGGATTTTTTTAATAGAACCACAGAGTGGTTTAGGTTGGAAGGGAGCTCAAAGCTCAGCCAGTTCCAACCCCTCTGTGCCATAGGCAGGGACACCTCCCACTAGAACAAGTCACTCAAGACCTCATCCAGCCTGGTCCTCAGCACCTCCAGGAAGGGAGGTTGTGGAGCACAGAAGCACAGAATGGGATCAAAGATGTGCTTCTGTGCTCCACAACCTCCCTGGGCAACCTGTGCCAGTGTCTCACCACCCTCACTGCAAACAACTTCCTCCTAACATCCACTTCCAATCTCCCCTCTCACACTTCAAACCCATTCCTCCTTGGCCTGTCATTACCAGACCCCATGAATAGTCCCTCCCCAGGCTTCCTGTAGCCCCCTTTCAGATCCTGGAAGGCTCCTTTCTTTGTTGCTATGATTTCCTTCCCCCATTTCTGTCCCTTCAGCTTATTCCCAGGCTTTCAAAGGCCTTGCAGTTATGTTCCTCCTCTGCAGCCAGGTTATTTTGGGAAGGATGGCAGCGGATCAGAAGAAGCTGTTCATTAAACTTCAGCACATCTCCAACATGCTCTGAAAGCTTCCTCTCATCTGTGTTCCAAATGGTGTCGTCTCTCTTCCAGGCTCCTAACCAGCTCCTTCAGAAACCTCTCCAAACAGGGGCTGAGCCTTTCATTGCTGGTGACAGCATCCCCTAATCCTGGGAAACGCAACTAAAGGTGTCAGTGAGGGCACTAAAGGCTCCCAATTAACCAAATATCAGTGCTCAGGGGGCAGAGAGTTTAAATATTTAACCTTTGAAAAATTGTTAATAGTGCAGGCTCAGTGAATCCCAGTCCACCTACAGCTAGGCAGGAGCTGGTTTCTGTATCCTGAAATAATCATAGGATGGTTTAGGTTGGAAGGGAGCTCAAAGCTCAGCCAGTCCCAACCCCCCTGTGCCATAGGCAGGGACACCTCCCCCTAGAACAAGTCACTCAAGGACTCCTCCAGCCTGGCCTTGAACACCTCCAGGGAGGTTATGGAACACAGAAGCACCAAATGTGATCAAAGATCTGTGCTTCTGTGCTCTACAAGCTCTCTGGGCAACCTTCACTGCAAACAACTTCCTCCTAACATCCACTTTCAGTCTCCCCTCTGCCACTTCAAACCCATTCCTCCTCATCCTGTCATCACCAGCCCTTGTCAATAGTCCCTCCCCAGCCTTCCTGTAGATTCCCTTCAGATCCTGGAAGGCTACTCCAAGGTCTCCTGGCAGCCTTCTCCTCTTCAGGCTGCAGAGCTGATGCTGTAAAGCTTGCTCTTTCATTTTTAGGGCTGTCTGTGGAGTGATAAAGTGAGCTTGAAAAAATTGGAACAGCTTAATTCCTGATGTCTTGTCTCTGACACCAGTGCAGCCAATCTGCTGCTTGCTGTGGTAAGGTCTCTTCAGTTCCCCTGCAGAGCAGCTCCTGGGTACCAGCTGTGTTTGTTTGCCTGCTGGAGTGTGCTGCTGGCGTGGAGCAGGTCCAGGCTTGTCCCTCTGCTTTGGGAATCTGTGCACAGCAGAGGTTGCCTTTGTCTCTGCTCATGCAGCTGAAAGGCAGGGCTCTATGCAGCTAGGGGTGAATTCAGTGGGCAGGCAAACAAGGACACTGTAGAATGGAATAGAATAAACCAGGTTGGAGGAGACCTCCAAGCTCATCCAGCCCAACCTATCCCCCAGCCCTAGCCAATGGCACTCAGTGCCCATCCAGGCTTTGCTTCAGCACCTCCAGGGATGGGGACTCCACCACCTCCCTGGGCAGCCCATTCCAATGCCAATCACTCTCTCTGCCAGCAACTTCCTCCTCACATCCAGCCTGAGCCTGCCCTGCCACAGCTTCAGCCTCTGTTCCCTCCTTCTGTCCCTGGCTGCCTGGCAGCAGAGCCCAACCCCAGCTGGCCACAACCTCCCTCCAGACAGCTGCAGAGAGCAATGAGCTGTGCCCTGAGCCTCCTCTTCTGCAGGCTGCACACCCCCAGCTCCCTCAGCCTCTCCTCTTGGGGCTGTGCCCCAGGCCCCTCACCAGTTTCATCACCTTCCTCTTGACATGTTGGCCAGACAGATGCACGGGGAGGGTTCGTGCGTGAGCAGAAGATCCTGATCCTAACCCCTGTGTGTGGGTTTGGAGGTGTTACAGGGTCAGCTGGGAAAGCTCTCCAGGAATTACAGAATGCCTTGGGTTGGGAAGGGGCCAGAGCTGGACGCAGTACTCCAGGTGGTGTCTCATGAAAGTGGAGAAGAGGCCTTGAGTGACCTGTTGTCCCTGCCTATGGTGAGGGGTTGGAACTGGACGAGCTTTGAGCTCCCTTCCAACCTAAACCATTCTCTGGTTCTAGAGGCATAAAGTCCTTGGACCTCAGCAGCATTGCTTTTCACAGAATCAGAGAATTTCTTAGATTGGAAAAGACCCTTCAAGATCATCAAGTCCAGTTATCAGTTTTACCCTGACAAGTCCTTGCCTAAACCAAATCCCTCAGCAGAACATCTAATCACTATGAGTTGTTATGGTTGGAAAGGACCACCAGGCTCAGCCCAGGGTCTAGTTGGTTTTCTGGGCTGCCAGCACACATTGCTGGCTCATGCTGAGCTTCTCATCAAGCAGCACCTCAAAGTCCTTCTCCTCAGGACTGCTCTCTATCCAATCCATTCTTGCCCCAGTCTCCTGTTTGTGCTTGGCAGAGAGGGGGAAGCTGTTTCAGGTTCCTGCCAGTCCCTTTGGAGAGCTCAGTGAAAACCCAGTGGTAGAAAGAGCATGGTGAGGAGCTGCAAAATAATGAATAGGCTGCTAAGGTAGGTGGGCAGCAGATGCACCTGGGTTAGACTATTCAAATAGCATTTACTGTTGGCACTGCCTGGGTCAGTGTAGTATCCAAGCAATAGGGGGAGGGAGGGAGCAATAGGGATCTTGGGAAGCTGCACAGCAGGTTTGGTTTGAACCAGTTGTAATGGTTGAAGGGTGAGTTGAAGCACAGTGGTAATTCTGGATTTTCCTTTTGTCTGCCACAGGTTGGCTCAGCAAATCCACAGGACCTGCATGTGAGTAGACTTACATTCACTACTATGCTACAGGCCACGAGTGTGTATTTCACTGGCTAATATAAGTGCCTGGGAGCTAGGATTCCTCTTGTTCTGTTGTGATGGATAGGGAGAGATTTACCTCTGTGCCCCATTGCCATTTTTCTCCCTTGTGTTTGGGGAAGATGAGTGCCCTCTGCTTTGAGAGAGGGAGGAACTTCATATGCTTCACTCTGCTTGAAGGGAACTCTGTGCCTTCTGCTGCATTTAGCTTCACATGACTCAGGACAAAGCAAACAGGATAAATATTTAATTAAAACATGGACAGAGATGCTACAAGGGCCATGAGGATGCCCAGAGGGCTGGAGCACCTCTTCTGTGAGGACAGACTTGAAAGAGTTGGGGCTGGAGGTTCCCAGGTGACCTTCTGGTGGCCTTCCAGGATCTGAAGGGGGTTACAAAAACGCTGGGAAGGGACTTTTGAGGCTATCAGGGAGTGACAGGACTGAGGGCAATGGAGCAAAGCTGAAGGTGGGGAGATTCAGACTGGAGGTGAGGAGGAAGTTGTTGAGCATGAGAGTGGTGAGAGGCTGGAATGGGTTGCCCCTGCAGGGAGGTGTTTGGGGCCAGCTCCCTGGAGGTGTTTTTGGCCAGGCTGGCAGAGGCTGTGGGCAGCCTGCTCTAGGGTAGGGTGTCCCTGGGCATGGCAGGGGGGTTGGGACTGGCTGATCCTTGTGGTGCCTTCCAGCCCTGACTGATTCTATGGTTCTGTGCTGCTTGGCAGTTTGGAGAGGGTGCCAGAGAGGACTGGGAAAGGTGGGGGAAGGCAAGCTGAGGCCAAACCCCACTGTTCCCTTCAAGAAAGGTAAACATCTTGTCACAGAGCAGGACTCTGGATGGGAGCCATTGGCCCTCCTGCTTTTTATTTCTTGGCCTTGGAAAAGTCTGAAGTCTTTCCCGTGTACATGCTTATATATGCACATAACTTTGGGACAGAATGGGAAGCATATTTTGGTTGTGTATCTGTTCTAAATATATAAACGTTGTCTAAATCCTCGCTGAACTGTGGAATTTGATCTGTTTAGAATAAGCTTTCCCTTTTCCTTCAAACAAGCAAACAAAAAAAATAAAATAGAGGCAGGAGCAGAATCTCCCGTGGGAGATGTGGGAGAGGATTTTGACCACTTAGCAAATTATTTTGGTTGTGAGAAAGTGGGAGATAGGAGAAGAGCTGATGGAAGTCCTCTGAATCTTGGACTTTTGTTCAGTGGCTGAATTTTATTGCTGGTAAGTCGCTATCACATGCACCAATTATCCACGGACCTTCAATTCTTGGCCACAGTTGCTGGCAAGAAAATGAACTGCTTCAGGAAATAACTCAAGAGCTGTCTGGTCCCAGCTCCTCTTAGCTTCTTGGGCTAGAATGAGACAGGAGCTTCGTTGGACAGCAGGAGGGGTGCTGCCTGGCATGGTTTGCTGTTCAGGAGAGGGCAGTTGTGGATTTCAGTCCAGCTGCTGATTCCTCAGCATCCCTGTGTCCCTTGATGACTGCTGCCCACTAGGCTGGAGCCTTGGGATTGCCTGCCCTTGTATGCAGCTTCCTTCTACCACTGAGTCCTTCCACTTCTGTTCTTGGGCCCATCCTTTGGCAAGAGGTTTGGGTTGTTCCTGAGCTCATGGGAAAAGTCTTCCCAGCAGGACAGAATTCTGTTTTGCTTGCTGTCACCTGGTGCCACTTGACAATTGCTCCTCCCTTGCTGTGCCTTTTGAGTCCTAAGCTGGCTGCCATTGCAGCTGAAGCATTCATTGTCTCTTTGGGCTATGTGGGAAGTGTTTCATCTGTGCAGCCTGTGCCTGCCATTGCCTCTGCAGGCCTCTCCTTCTGCTGGAGCAGCACCAGCACTGACCACCTCCTCTGTGTGCTGCCCGTTAGTACTGACTGCAGCAGGGCTGGCAGAACGAGAAGAAAATCTGCTCTAGACCTGTGGCAGGCTTCAGCCTGGGCTGTAACTACAAATCATGCTGGAACAGCTGGTGTGTGGTTTGTCAGGCCCTGGAGTAGGTATGTCCTCAGTTTGCTTAGATGGGTAACAGAGGACAGGAGGTAGGGCAGGGTGGGTAGCTGCTCTGCAGAGCCTTCAGCTTGTGTGACTGAGTCTGCCAGGGTCCCTGTGTTGACCATGAGGAGTGGTAAACACTGGCAGTAGAGTGAAGGTAGGGTACTGAAGGCACTTCAGCAGCACTTACAGAATGCTTGTGCCTTCCTGAGAGTAATTTGAATTATAGAATCCTAGAATCAGTCAGGGCTGGAAGGGAGCACAAGGATCAGCCAGTCCCAACCCCCCTGCCATGCCCAGGGACACCCTACCCTAGAGCAGGCTGCCCACAGCCTCTGCCAGCCTGGCCAAAAACACCTCCAGGGATCTGGCCCCAAACACCTCCCTGCAGGGGCAACCCATTCCAGCCTCTCACCACTCTCATGCTCAACAACTTCCTCCTCACCTCCAGCCTCAATCTCCCCACCTCCATTCCCCTGTCATTACCTGGAAGCAAGTGACAGAATCACGGTGCTGCCTCAAGAGGTGGTACCTGTTGGGCTGTGTGCACTGACCTACCTCTTCAAAAAAAACATTTTCCTTTTAATGAACTGAAACCTCTGGAGCGTGTTCATCTCCCTCTGCAAGCAGGAATTCCCCCGAGGCTCTGCTTCTGCAAATGGGAGAGCTGGGGAACTGCTTGCTTCCAGATGGTGGTGAAGGGATCTGAAGTAAGCCCTTAGCTATGGAGCTGCGTAGGTGAGTTAGAGGACCTGCTGGGTGGATTGGGCTAGAGGAGGCTTGTTGCTGAACTGTGAGCCCTAAAAGGAGCTTTTTGGCCCAGAAAGTACAGGGATCCTTTGATTGTGGAAGGGGGAGAGGAACTTGGGGAGTTTCTGTGCTGAGAAGACTGGAAGCCTGACAACCCTGGAATGGGTTACCCAGGGAGGTGTTTGGGGCCAGATCCCTGGAGGTGTTTTTGGCCAGGCTGGCAGAGGCTGTGGGCAGCCTGCTCTAGGGTAGGGTGTCCCTGGGCATGGCAGGGGGGTTGGGACTGGCTGATCCTTGTGCTCCCTTCCAACCCTGACTGATTCTATGATTTGATGATTCTATGACTACCCAATCTCTAAAGGCTGTGGAGATGCTTCCTCACTGCTTGTGTACTGCCTGGTGCTGGGTGGAGGTGCCTCTTGTATTCCTTCCCTATAAGACCTATAAGAGCATTTATCCCCTTGGCATGGTAAGAGGCATTTCAGGGGAAGCAGAAGCCATGTAAGTGAACAGTAGGGTAATAAAGGACTATCTTTAAATCCTTTGGGCTCACCGTGTTGGATTGGCTAGGGCTGGGTGCTAGGTTGGACTGGAGGAGCTTAGAGGTCTCTTCCAACCTGGCCTATCCTGTTCTATCCTATTCTATCCTACTTAGCCAGATACCTTAATGCAGTGGAGGAAATCACATTTGAGAGCAGAAGCAAACATCCCTGCTGCTTTTGAGGTGTATCTTTTGCCCTGTCAGCAGAGGCAGAAGCATGTCTGATCTGACAAGTGATGTGCTGATGTAGAGTGAGACAGGCATCTGGTGGATGCTGTCTGGAGTACAACCCTCAGACAAGGAAGAACTGTGGTAGGTCTGACAGTCACTGAGTAGTGATTCTGTACACAGAGTCACTACTGGACAGGCCAGAGGCTGCTGCTTTTCTGCCTTGGACAAACACCATCTGTGTCCTGAGAAAAACCCAGCACGGTGACTAGCAAAGGTCTTGTGTCAGACCTGGGCTTAGGCACCCTTAAAAGTACCCATCAGGGAGAGTGACACTGATGGGTGATCTCCAAAATTTTGTTCAGGGATCTTTGCATTTCCTTCTGTTCCTCTTTATCAGAGATGTCAGCTGCTGAGGCACTGGGAGCAGATTTAGGTAGAACTAAAATGCTCTGAGGGCAGTGGAATTATCTGGAGGCTCTTCAGGTGCAGAAAAGGACTAGAAGGAAACAGAGAATGCCAGGAAAGTAGAAGAACAGATTGGAGCTGACAGAGAAAGATTCATGGGGGGGAATAAGACTCTAGGAACATGAAGGGGGAGTGGGACAGCAAACCAGAATGGTGCTGGTGTCCATAGATGGAGCTGAGAGAGATCCTGGTAATTAAAAAAGCCAGTTAATGAGTGGCTTGGTCACTAAGCAAGCCCTGAAAGAAGGCAGTGCTGTAGTTGTGCAAGCAGACCAGAATGGCTGAGAATAGCCTGGCCTTGGGAGGGAGAGCTGCTGCACAAATAGGCCTCTGTGTTTAGATTTTTTTTCGTGGTTAGGCCTTTGATGTGGGATGTGCCTCTGCAACATTGAGCTTTTGGAGCTCTTCTATATGCAGCAACATAGTCACTTACAGACTGTTTAAGAAGAGTCTCTGTGTGCCCTCCAAGGACTGCAGCTTCAAGGCAGGATTCCCCTCAGGGTAGGAGCAGAGCAGGGTGAGAACAGGATAGGATTGAAAAGATTGGAATAGAATAAACCAGGCTGTAAAAGAGCTCCAAGCTCATCCAGCCCAACCTATCCCCCAGCCCTAGCCAATGGCACTCAGTGCCCATCCAGGCTTTGCTTCAACACCTCCAGGGATGGGGACTCCACCACCTCCCTGGGCAGCCCATTCCAATGCCAATCACTCTCTCTGCCAGGAACTTCCTCCTAACATCCAGCCTGAGCCTGCCCTGACACAGCTTCAGCCTCTGTCCCCTCCTTCTGTCTCTGGCTGCCTGGCAGCAGAGCCCAACCCCAGCTGGCTACAACCTCCCTCCAGACAGCTGCAGAGAGCAATGAGCTGTGCCCTGAGCCTCCTCTTCTGCAGGCTGCACACCCCCAGCTCCCTCAGCCTCTCCTCACAGGGCTGTAATCCAGGCTCCTCCCCAGTAGTAGATGCCAGCTGCTGGGCACTGGTCATATCTGCCTACAGGTGCTCTGGCATCAGGCCTGGGCATCGGGGAGGGGAGAAACAGCAGAATGCTGTAGAGCAGCTGTACAGGTAAGGAGACATAGGCAAGCTAAGTTGCTGCCATGTTTGGATAAACATCCATGGCTGTCAGCAAGTGCTGCTGGTCTTTGTGTTCAGACCTATAGCTAAAAGCTGATTTGTTCTCCTCCTCCATCCTGTGTTTGCTTTGGCTGCTACACCTCCTGTAGAGGAGCCCTTCCTGTAAACAAGCTGATAAAGCTGTGAGGTGCTGGATCTTGGTCAACAACCACTTACTGCTCCCTGCTGCTGGTATGATGCTTCCCAGGCAGGGGCTGTGCCTCACTGCCTGTGTGGAATGAGTACTTGGGCACTTCAGGTGCTGCCTCTCCTCTGGACCACCAACATCTACTGTGTCACCTCAACTCAAAAGAGATGTTGAGGTGCTGGAAGGTGTTGAGAGAAGGGCAGCAAGGCTGGGGAGGGGCCTGGAGCACAGCCCCAAGAGGAGAGGCTGAGGGAGCTGGGGGTGTGCAGCCTGCAGAAGAGGAGGCTCAGGGCAGAGCTCGTTGCTCTCTGCAGCTGTCTGGAGGGAGGTTGTGGCCAGCTGGGGTTGGGCTCTGCTGCCAGGCAGCCAGGGAAAGAAGGAGGGGACAGAGGCTGAAGCTGTGGCAGGGTAGGCTCAGGCTGGATGTTAGGAGGAAGTTGCTGGCAGAGAGAGTGATTGGCATTGGAATGGGCTGCCCAGGGAGGTGGTGGAGTCCCCATCCCTGGAGGTGTTGAAGCAAAGCCTGGATGGGCACTGAGTGCCATTGGCTAGGGCTGGGGGATAGGTTGGGCTGGACGAGCTTGGAGCTCTCTTCCAACCTTGCTTATTCTATTCTATTCTATTCTATTCTATTCTATTCTATTCTATTCTATTCTATTCTATTCTATGCTAGTCTAGTCTATTCCATTCCATTCCATTCCATTCCATTCCATAGATTTATCTTCAGAAGACGTACCTGATGCTGCAGAGTTCTTCAGCTATCTTTTGGACCTTCTCTCTTTATCTTTCTATTTACTTATCAAGTACTTATAAGTTCTCTTTGACATTTTGTGCTCTGTTTCTTCCGTGATGATCACTGAGCTAGATTCTGCTCTTGGAGTAGTTGGTAGAGATGGGCAGCAGTAGGAGAGCTGAGCTCTGTGTTGGTACAGGATCCTTGGTCAGTTTTGTGTTGCTGAAGTGGTATTGAGACCTGCTGAGCCAGTTTGGGCTGAGTCAGTTCATGAGACTAGCAGTGGGCAGCTCTGCTGGGTGGAAGAGGAGCAGTGCTTCACAGTGGCCAGATCCTTGTCTGCTGGTGTAAGACAATGCCTCTGCTGGGCAAGCACATTTCTAGTGCAGCCCCAGTGAGAAGTTTGCCTTCTCCTAGCACCCTGCAGAACTGCCTCTTGCCGTGTGCCTCCAGCTGTGCAGACTCCTCGGGGCTGGATCACCTTTGCAGAGGACTGGGTTTGGGGTTTTTTTGGGGGGTATTGGTGGTTTTGTGAGGGTTGTGGATGGGTTGGTTGGGTTGTTTTGTTTTGGTTTTTTTTTTCACCTGCTTTAACCAGCTCCCTCCAGTCATGAGCTGATCCCATGTAGGAGTTGAGTCCTTGGGTGAGCAGTGGCATGAGTGCATGAGGGAAGAGGGACCTGTCATTGGCTACATGCTTTTAGGCAGGACTGCTTTTAGCATCCTTGATCCTTGCTGTCACCAAACCCCAGAGGAGCTGGTGGGAGCTGCTGATGAGGCATGTTGTGAGGAGATTCATTGCCTAACCACAGACTTAATTCTTTTACTGCCTATCTCTGGCCACCTGCCACGTGTCTGAGGCAGGTCAGGAGTAATTCAGGCTTGGCCATGTGAGGTGCCATGGAGGGATTTGAGAGGATAAAAACGAATGTCTGCACTGCATCCTCTTGGCAGCAGGGAAAGATCTATCACTAAGTCTGTGTCCGTCCACTGATCTCTTAACTTAATTAGTTGCTTTAAGTGGAGGGAGGTTTTGGTGTGATGTTGGTTAGTTGGCAGTACCAAAGGAGGGGGCCTGAGGAGCTGAAGCTTTTCTGGTTGTCATTTAAAAGCTGTTTGGATGTGGTGGCAGCATTTCAAAGTTGGTTGCCAGTGCTCACTCTGCACCAATGAAAACAAACACATCTCCCTTTCCAGAGATCTCTGTCACCTGTCTTCTCCTTGTGGCAGCAGGGGCTGGCCTCACTGATGCAGATCATAGAATCCTAGAATCAGTCAGGGTTGGAAGGGACCACAAGGATCAGCCAGTCCCAACTCCCCTGCCATACCCAGGGACACCCTACCCTAGAGCAGGCTGCACACAGCCTCTGCCAGCCTGGACAAAAACACCTCCAGGGATGAAGCTTCCACCACTTCCCTGGGCAACCCCTTCCAGCCTCTCACCACTCATGCTCANTCCCGGGGCAACCCCTTCCAGCCTCTCACCACTCATGCTCAACAACTTCTTCCTAACATCCAGGCTAAGTAGAATAGAGTAGGACAGAGCAGAATAGAGTAGGACAGAGCAGAATAGAGTAGGACAGAGCAGAATAGAGTAGGACAGAGCAGAATAGAGTAGGACAGAGCAGAATAGAGTAGGACAGAGCAGAATAGAGTAGGACAGAGCAGAATAGAGTAGGACAGAGCAGAATAGAGTAGGACAGAGCAGAATAGAGTAGGACCGAGGAGAATAGAGTAAGCCAGGTTGGAAGAGCCCTCCAAGCTCATCCAGTCCAACCTAGCACCCAGCCCTAGCCAATGGCACTAAGTGCCCCATCTGGTCTTTTCTTGAACACCTGCAGGGATGGGGTCTCCACCCCATAATCTCCCCATTTCTAGCTTGGCTCCGTTCCACCCCAGTCCTGTCCCTACCTGACAGCCTGAGGGCTGCCCAGCCCAGGGTGATCTTTGCAGATCAGGGCTGTTGGTGGGACTGGGTGCTCCTGGGGGGCCATTCCGACCGGCAGGCTTCTGCGATTCAGGCACTTCTCCTGCCGTGCAGTGGTTCAGCAGCAGCAGCAGGAGGGCAGTTAGGGACCTTTTGCCTTTTTTTCCCCGTCTCCCCCGAGCCCATCTTTGCCCTGGCAGAGCACACAAGGCAGCAGTGTTCGGTGCCTGTGCCCGGGGCCCCTTCCTGGCACGCATCAATTCATCAGTTTGATCTTTCCCCTCCCTGCGCCGGGGGAGGCTCAGGCGGCAGCTGCGGCTCCTGCCGGGCGTGATGCCGGGCGGGGAGCTTGGGGCAGGAGCCCTACAAAAGGGCCAGCTTAAATCATCTGTGTAAGGGCAGAGCCAAGGCTCTGTCACCCGGACCCCGCCGCTTGTCTGCGGCTGCTGCTAGGGCTTGTAATGACATTAGCATTTCAAACGGGGGATTAGCGCAGCCCCCAGCTTCTGCGGGCGGAGCGGGGGAGGGGGGGGGGGGTTTGTTTTGCCTGGCTTTGCAAAGCGGCTNTTATTTATTTATTTATTTTTAATTTTAGTGTGGATACTGAAAGATTGTTGAGGTGGCCACAGGGTGATAAAGTGGAGAGCACTTGTTGGTTAGCCTGAGCCTGGGCTGGAGGGTGTAAAAATTGTTGCTGAGAGCATTCTTTTTTTTTTTGTTTGTTTGCTTGGTTTTGTGGTTTTTTTGTTGGGTTTTTTTTGGGTTTTTTTTTTTTTTGCCGGGTTAGAGCCAAAAGT
>VWZI01005076.1:0-14383 GCA_013396835.1 Psilopogon haemacephalus
CACTCCTCATCCCCTGCTCTCTTCCTCACTCCTCACCCCCTGCTCTCTTCCTCACTCCTCATCCCCTGCTCTCTTCCTCACTCCTCACCCCCTGCTCTCTTCCTCACTCCTCATCCCCTGCTCTCTTCCTCACTCCTCACCCCCTGCTCTCTTCCTCACTCCTCATCCCCTGATTTATTCTTCACTCCTCATCCCCTGCTCTCTTCCTCACTCCTCACCCCCTGCTCACTTCCTCACTCCTCACCCCCTGCTCTTTTCCTACCTGCCCTAAGCCCACCAAGAGAAGGCTGGAGGAGAGCAGTGTTGAGCCCCAACTGACTGTGCCTCTCTGTCTCTTTACTCCTAGGTGCTGGTGCAAGGCTGCCTGTAGCCCAGACACCAGGGAGGATCTTGGCCCAAGCTAAGAGCAGAACCCAAATCCCCTGCGAGCTGCAGGTGGAGGGGGCAGGGCTGTACTGGTACCGCTGGAGCCAGCAGAGGCAGCAGTTCCAGTTCTTGGTGTTCTCCAGCTCCCTGGGCAAGGACAGCTTCGGGGCAAACATCAGCCAGGACAAGTTCAGTGTCCACGGGGCGAGCTCTGGCAGCTCCTACATCTTGCAGATCGGTGACCTCCACCCCTCAGACACTGGCATCTATTACTGCTCCATCTCCCACTCCTCCCAGCTCCTCCTGGGCAGGGGCACACAGCTGGACGTGGGTAAGCATCACTCCTGGGGCTCCACCAGCAGGCTGTGAGGGGCAGTGGGTGTTGGGAGACCCTTCCCAGTTCTGAGATGAGAGGCTGGGGCTCGGGGAGGGGCTGAAGGGATCCGTGAGCCTGTGTGAGGCTCATTCTGCAGCCACAGGATCACACAATGGGCTGGGTTGGAAGGGTGCTTTAGAGGTCATCTAGGCCCCTGCAGTCAGCAAAGACAACTGCAACTACAGCAGGATGCTCAGAGTCCCAAACAACTTGATCTGGAAGGGTTCCAGGGATGGGACATCTGCACTCCTTTGGGGAGCCTGGGCCAGGGTCTTAGCACACTCAGTATTAAAACTACTTCTTCCTTCTCTCCTGCCCAAATCTCCCTCTGCTAGTTCAAACCAGCCCCCCCAGTCCTGTCACAGCAGGTCCTGCTAAAAGTCTGACCCCAGCTTTCTGATTGTCCCCCTGAAGCACTGAAAGGCCACCAGAAGGTCTCCTTGGAGCCTTCTCCTCTCCAGGCTGACCAAGTCCAACTCTCTCAGCCTGGCCTTACAGCAGAGCCTCTCCAGCACAGCTGTGAGCTCCTCTGGCCCCACTCCAACAGGTCCCTGTCTGTGCTGAGCCCTCCAGAGCTGCCTCAGCACTGCAGGGGAGGGTCTCAGCAGAGCAGAGGGGCAGAATCCCCTCCCTGCCCCTGCTGCCCACACTGCTGGGGATCAGCCCAGGCCAGGCTGGGGCTGTGCTGGCAGTGCTGGTTGCTCGCTCATAGAATCCCAGAATCAGTCAGGGCTGGAAGGCAGCACAAGGATCAGGCAGTCCCAACACCCTGCCATGCCCAGGGACACCCTACCCTAGAGCAGGCTGCCCACAGCCTCTGCCAGCCTGGCCCCAAACACCTCCAGGGAGTTGGTGGAGCACAGAAGCACAGAATGTGATCAAAGATCAAAGATCTGTGCTCCGCCACCTCCCTGGGCAACCCATTCCAGCCTCTCACCACTCTCATGCGCAACAACCTCCTCCTCACCTCCAGGTCTGGTGCATGTGGGAGTCCTTTTGCCACCAGCAGCTACTCTGCTGTGGTCATGGCTTGAGCATCTTCCACAGGAAGAGCCTCGGCCCCTGACACTGCCTTGCCTTGTGCTGCTCTCACCCCCCCGTGGTGCTGTGGGTGAGAGGCTGAATGTGGTCCCTGCTCAGCTCCTGGGTCCTTCCGTGCCCTGCTCCTGCCCTGCCCTTCCTCCAAGAGACAAAAGCAAGGCCAGAGGACAGCACCCTCAGCACTGGGCTGGGGCTGACTGCAGGTGTCAAGGCTGTGCTTCGCCTGAAGGGTTGAAGTGGGGCTGGGGCTTAGTGCTGGAAGCTCAGAGCCCACTCTCAGTGCAGCTCTCAGCTGTCTGGGGGCAGGCAGGGAGCGATGCTTTGCACCCCCCTGGCCACGCTGCAGCTCTTCTCAGCCCTTACCCACCCCCGACCATGGCCACACAGCAGGAGCTAATGTAGGAGAGCTGAGGTGCTTGAGGCCAGATTTAATCCTTCCTTTGCAAGCTTTTGGGGAGGCAAATAACTTAACCAAGTCGCAGCTGGCACTAAAGCTCCAACCCTTGCACTTTGCTGCTGGTGCAGCCTGAGCTGCCTGAGCGATGCCTTCTGTGTCTGTGCCAGCTCAGAGAAAAGCTGCTGCAAGATAAAGGAGATCTGGGGTTTAGCAAAGGGACACTTATCTGTGTGCCAAGCACAGCAAACAGGCTGCAAACTCAGCCTGGCCAAGGACACTCCGACTGAAAACCAAACACCAGGTGCTGGTGGGGGGGACTCAGGCTGCCCTGGGAGTTTCTCTTTCCTTGGGTACACCTGATAAAGCAGAGTGGGTTTGTCACCTCTCTTATCATGGGAGGGAGAAGCTCTCCAGCTAAACCCCAGGCACCTGACCTGTCTCATCTTCCCGTGGGTGCTTGCTGCTGGGATCTCAGTGCTGGATAGAAGCAGGGGGTGGGAAAAGAAAAATTAGTTTTGAATCACCCCAAATTTTGAGCAAGTGGAGCTGGGCGTTGCTGAGAACATTTTGGTGTTGCTAAGCACTTTTCCTGACCAGCTTCACAGAGAGCTGAATGTGCTCCAGTGTAATTCAGAGCCCACATAATGAATCCTGCCCTTGCTGTGCCAGGAAATAAAACCCAAAAAATCTGACTTTGGACAAAGATTAAAGTAACCTGCTCAGGGAGGTGTTTGGATCCACATCCCTGGAGGTGTTTGGGGTCATATCCCTGGAGGTGTTTGGGGCCAGGCTGGCAGAGGCTGTGGGCAGCCTGCTCTAGGGTAGGGTGTCCCTGGGCATGGCAGGGGGGGGTGGGTCTGGTTGATCCTTGTGGTGCCTCACAACCCTGACTGATTCTATGATTCCATGCATGTGGAAATGATCCAGGGGTCCCTTCACACCTCCTGGTGCTGCTCCTGGTACCTGTGAGGTTGTGCACAGCTCAGAGGATGTTGACTGCCCTTAATTGTAGCTCCAGGAGGTTTCCTTTCTCTCTGCCTTAGCCTTCTGCCCGTGTTTTCCTGGCATGTTGCTTTATTAACCCTTTTATGAGCTCTTGGAACCTGCCGTGGCCACCGAGAGGGTTCAGGCCAAGCTGCCAGTCCCTGCAGCTGACCCAGCCCTGTGCAGGGGCTGCTGGAGGGGGCTAGTTTGGAAAGGCAAAGTGCCCAGCCTGTCCTGCCGGCTGTGCCTCGCTGACCCTTCCCTTCTCCTCCTCGTTCACCAGTTGATGCTCTGCCTGTGCCTCCAAAGACCACTCCAGCAGCACCCTCCAGGAGAAAGCCTCCGCGGTGCGTGCCCAGGAGCAGCGCTGCCCACAGCCGAGGTACGGCCCCGGCTCGGCTCGGCTCGGCTCGGCTCGGCTCGGCTCGGCTCGGGGGAGGGCTCTGCCGAGCTCCTGCCGCTTCAGCTGCAGTTTGTGCTGGGCTGGGGGCAGCCACAAAGCCACCCTGCAAGAGTGGCTCAGGGCCAGCGCTCTGCCTGCCTTCAGGGGGTTCAGGGGAAGCTCCTGTGACCGGCAGCTAAGCTCCCTAAGTGCCTCGGGTGTGATGCATCCTCCAGGGCACACCCGGGGCAGTGGGCATGTCCTCCACCTCCCTCTGCCTTCCCTTTCTCCCTTTCCCACCCCACACTCCGTCCCCTAAAGCTGCCAGGGTAGGATGATGCTGGGTGCTGAGCTGGGGGCAGCTCCACACCCGCTGTGCCCTCCTGCTCCCCAGGAGCCTGCAGCCCGCTGGTCTGGGTGCCGCTGGCCACTGTTGTCCTGATCCTGCTCCTGAGCCTGGTCCCCACGGCACACCGCCTGCACCGTAAGCATCCTGCCAGCCCCACGGCGGGGGTCGGGCCTGGGGCAGCCGGCAGAGGGCTGGGGAGCTAGGAGGAGGTGCCGGGGCTGGCTGACACCATCTCTCCCCAGGGCTGCGGCGGAGGCTGTGGCTGCGCATCCACAGGCAGTAGCCCACGCGGGGCCCCTGCCTCGATCCGCATGGGGCTGAGCCCAGCCTGGGCAGGAAGAACATCGCCAGAGAGCGTCACTGGAGCAGCCTTGGGCTCACCCTGCGGGCCAGGCCTTTCTCCCCTGCCATGGACTGCGACTTTAGTGCTTGCCCTTGGCACAAGGGCTGGCAAAAGGACCGTGCTGGATCCTGCAGCAGGCTGAGCACCGCTCAAAGGGTGCTGGGGCTGCAGCAGGGACACCAGGGCGAGCGTACCAGAGGGATTACGATGGGCTGGAAAGCTGCTCTGAGAGCTTCTCCTCTGCTCTCAGGACAGCCGATGGGTGCTGCTGTTCTGCCCCTGCTAACAGCAGCTGATGAGGCTTTGCGAACGGGCACTTGGAGAGCACTCGGCGGTGGCAGTTCGCTCCGTACAGGCACGTCGGTGAGAAACAGCGAGAGGATGGCTCAGCTCCTCGCCTCTGCGGGCTGCTGTCTTGTGGCTCCACTCAGTGCAGCTCATAGCTTCGCGCGAGCAGGGAGCCACGGCCGCTACCCGGGAGAGATGAAGCGGAACAGCGCCGGGGGGGAGCAGTCTGGGAGGGCAGCTGCTCCCGCGGCACATTGCAAGCGGCAGAGAGCCGTGCCCAAGGCAGACACCGGCACCGCCTGAAAGCCTTCAGCAGGCCTGGGGCTCGGCACAGCCGGGGACACTCACCCCGGGCACTGCTGTGGCTGCTGAGCCCCCAGCAGTACCCATCCTGTGGGTGCTGAGCCCTGCCTGAGCAATATCTGTGGATGCTGAGCCCCCAGCAGTACCCATCCTGTGGGTGCTGAGCCCTGCCTGAGCAATATCTGTGGGTGCTGAGCCCCCAGCAGTACCCATCCTGTGGGTGCTGAGCCCTGAGCAATATCTGTGGGTGCTAAGCCCCCAGCAGTACCCATCCTGTGAGTGTTGAGCCCTGAGCAATATCTGTGGGTGCTCAGCCCCCAGCAGTACCCATCCTGTGGGGGCTGAGCCCTGAGCAATATCTGTGGGTGCTAAGCCCCCAGCAGTACCCATCCTGTGAGTGTTGAGCCCTGAGCAATATCTGTGGGTGCTCAGCCCCCAGCAGTACCCATCCTGTGAGTGTTGAGCCCTGAGCAATATCTGTGGATGCTGAGCCTCCAGCAGTACCCGAGGGTGCTGAGCCCCTGCGGGTGCTGAGCTCCCAGCAATGCTGTGGATGCTGAGCCCTGAGTGATACTGTGGGTGCTGAGCCCCGAGTGTCACTGTGGGTGCTGAGCTACCAGCAACATCCATGGGCACTGAGCCTTGAGCAGTGCTGTGCGTGCTGAGCCCCCAGCGCTACCTGTCCCGTGGGTTCCGAGTCCCCAGCCGTAGCGGTGGGTGCTGAGCCCCTATGGGTGCTGAGCCCCTGTGGGTGCTGAGCTCCTGTGGGTGCTGAGCCCGCAGCCGTGCCCGGCAGGGCTGCAGGAGGTTGCCGTGGCGCTGCCGCCCGGGGCGGCGAGACTGATGCCGGATGCCGGAGCCCAGGCTGATACCGGAGCTGCTGCTGTGTGCCGGTGCCGGTGCCGGGGCTGGTACCGGGGCTGATGCCGGGTACCGGTGCCGGTGCCGGTGCCGGGGCTGATGCCGGGTACCGATGCCGGGTGCCGGTGCCGGGGCTGGTACCGGGGCTGATGCCGGGTGCCGGTGCGGCCCCGTGCGCGGTGCCGCTGCAGCGCGGAGCGGATCAGCCCCGGCGGGTGCGGGCCCGGGGCCAGCCCAGCGCCTGCGGGGAGCTGCGACCCGCACACGGCCTCTGGGCTCACAGCTGCCCGGGGGCAGGGGGCTGAGGCGGCTGCAGCTGCTCGGGGCCGGCAGCTTCCCTGTCCCCGGACTGGGCTGCAGCAGGAACCTTTCCGACAGCCGTGGGAGCTCCTGGGGCCGGGCGCTGCCCTCCTGGCACGTCCCGAGCTGGCCCTGCTGGGCTGTGACGCCCCCCAGGTGCTCGGTAACGCCGCGGGGAGGGGTCCCCCAGCACACCCCACAGCGGCAGCGCCTTCGAGCCTGCTAAGCCAAACCTCCCCGCACCGAGCCGTGCCCGGGAGCAGCCTGTTCCCATCACGGGTGTGCTCTACAGGACGGCGCTGAGGAAACCACCTCGGGAACTCCCAGGGACGCAGCTTTATTCTCTCCAAACCGGAGGGTTTGTTTCCCTCTGCTTGCGGCTGCTTTGAAATACCAAAATGTCAGCTCCACTTCCTGTGCTTGAGGCATCCCGACCTTCATGTCCCCACCTGCTTCATCTCTCGGCCAGCACAGGAGATGACCTCCCGTGGCCAAGGAGCTGGGCCCGGGACTGGGCCAGGAAAGGCTTTCCCAACCCCCCCAGAGGAAGGTGAGCAGCCTCAGGGAGAGCCCTGCCCGGTCCCCCCACGCCCATGCTCACACCGTCCCCATCCCAGGGTGGCTCTGTCTTGCCTTGACAGCCTCCAGCCACAAGCTTATCCCAGCTCCAGTAGCACCAGTCTGGAGAAGGGGATCTGCCTCTGGGCTCTCTGCCTACCTGTGAACAGTAAACAATTTGCCCAGTGTCTGACTGGTTTGGCTTTGATGTTCCTTTTCAATCTGGAAAAAAAAAGAGCTAACTCCCCCAAGTCCACATCCTCTGAGTGCAGTGAAACCAGGAGGGGACAGCAAGAGCCACTGGTGCCACCTGCCCTGTGCAAGCACAGGTTCGAGCAGTTCAGGAACAGCAGTGGTGTAAGAATGGTGCTAAGTCCTGAGAGCATCACAGCAAAGCTGCAGGGATGTGAGCAGCAGGGGAGGAAAATCCCCTCCTGTTTCAGTTCCACTCTCCCCAGAGCACATCTCTAAGAGAAACAAGAACACAACACAAAGATGCTTTTCTGTCTGGCAGGATTGGCCCAGTCCCTGCTGTCTGCAGCAGCTTTGGTTTCCTTCCCACCTGTTGCAGTGCTGAGAGCACCATGGTGAGACCAGGTGAGGGTCAGGGGCACTCTGCGAGGGCTGCAGCAGGAGCAGTGTGGGCAGCAGGGCCAGGGAGGGGATTCTGCCCCTCTGCTGTGCTCTGCTGAGAGCCCACCTGGAGTAGTGCATCCAGTACTGGAGCCCCTGGGACAAGAGGGATGTGGAGATGCTGGAGGTGTGCAGAGCAGGGCCCTGAGGATGCTGAGAGGGCTGCAGCAGCTCTGCTGTGAGCACAGCCTGAAAGAGTTGGGGCTGTGCAGGCTGCAGAAGAGGAGGCTCCCAGGGGACCTTCTGGTGGCCTTCCAGGATCTGAAGGGGGCTACAGAAAAGCTGGGGAGGGACTTTTGAGGGTGTCAGGGAGTGAGAGGAGTGGGGGGAATGGAGCAAAGCTGGAGGTGAGGAGATTGAGGCTGGAGGTGAGGAGGAAGTTGTTGAGCATGAGAGTGGTGAGAGGCTGGAATGGGTTGCCCCTACAGGGAGGTGTTTGGGGCCAGATCCCTGGAGGTGTTTTTGGCCAGGCTGGCAGAGGCTGTGGGCAGCCTGCTCTAGGGGAGGGGGTCCCTGGGCATGGCAGGGGGGTTGGGACTGCCTGATCCTTGTGCTGCCTTCCAGCCCTGACTGATTCTATGACTTCAGTTGGGTGTCAGGATGCTTCCACCATGGACAGGAGAGGACATTTCTGCTGGAGGTGCAGTGCTGGGATACACAGAGGAGAGACAGGGGGGACAGCATCAGTGCCACCTTGTCACCACAGCCACCTCCCCCTGCTAATGGCCATCCCTAACTTATTCCTCATTTCCTCTTGAGCACTGAAGCCTGCTGAGGCAGCAGTGGGAGCACTGCCACCCTCCTTTCACATCCATCCCTAGAAGAGAGAATCCTGGGATCTTATCTCTACCCCCAAACCCTCTGGGCAGCAGATGAATTGTCTCATCCTGAAGGACAGAAGGAGGTTTCTGTCCTCATCCAGGCTTCTGCAGCATCTCCTTTGGTCCTTTAAGATGGGACAGTTGATTCTGAAGAGGACAAGGAGGGCACTGCAGCCTTGGGTGCAAGCTGTGCTGTGCCCATCCCTGTGGGTCAGGGTGAGGAACTGTAAAAGAGGTCCAGAATTACAGGCTGCAAATGTCTGCTGTTACTACCATGGCTTCGTTGTCTCCCTTGATGGTTATGTCCTGCCCACATTCTACACAGGGTCAGAACTGCAGCTCGAAGGGAAAGTGAATATCACCACCTAAAAACACAGAAATGCTTTTTCCCCTCCTGGTACCACCAAGATGTCCTCTTTGCCCTTGGCATGGGAGGACAAAAAGGCCTCTGCACTCCAGGCTGAAATGAAAAGGTTAAAGAATTGTCCTTTGAGCCAGCAGCGACTGCAGAGAGAGGAGCTAAAGCCTCACTTGTCTCAGCTGTGGGCTCCGAGGTGGCACAGGGCCACAGGCAGCTCCTCTCAAAGAGGCTTCCCCACCTGGGGCTGACACAAACACTGCTCCCTTGAGCACACCTCGAGGCTGAGCTCCTGAGAAGCTGAACAAACAAATCACCCCCAAGTGCCACCTGAAGGTCCCCTGCAGCCTCGGCATGGGAGGCTGAACTCTGTCCCCAGCCCTTCAGACTGCCTGTGCCTGTCCCCTCCTATGCTCTGCTGCTCTCTCCCTGTCACTCTCAGCAAAGCCTCACACAAAACTCAGCAATTTTGGTTAAAGCAGTTTTGGCTTCCTGCTTGCTGACACCTGGCATGTTCCAGGAGAATGAATTTCCTTTGGCTGGCAGATTGTGCTGGAAGGGGCCTCAAAGGGCCTCTTGTGCAAGCCCCTGCAGTCACAGGGACACCTCCAGCCAGGGCAGGCTGCACAGGGACACAGCCAGGCTGAGCCTCAATGGCTCCAGGGACAGAGCCTCAAGCACAGCCCTGGGCAGCCTGTGCCAGTGTCTCACCACCCTCACTCTGCACAACTTCCTCCTNAGCAGAGCTTCTCCAGCCTCTGAGCATCTTTGTGGCTTCCTCGTAGACCTGCTCCAGCTGGTCCACGTCTCTCCTGTTTTTGGGGAGCCTTTACCCTCTGACCTGTTTTAGGAGCCTGCAGGGAAATCCACATCCTCCCTCTTCCACCCCGGGCATGCTCCCGGGCAGTGTGGCACAGCGGGGACCGGGGCCAGGACGGCAGTGCAGGCAGAGGGAAGGGAGCTCCTACCCGCAGCCAGGCTGCAGCGGCGGCGGAGCCCTGCCCGGAGGCAGGAGGCGGCGGCAGCCGCAGCCGCTCTGAGCTGCTGCCCTCTGCCGAGCCTTTGGTCAGCGCAAGCCCACCCAGCGCCCCCGGGCACTGCCCCTTCCTTGTCGCCACACACCCAGGAGGGCTTTGTTCACATTGCCTTTGGTCCTGTCCCCACAGCCCCTTCTGAGCAGTCCCTCCCCAGCCTGCCTGCAGCTCCCCTGCAGATACTGAACTGCAGCTCTGAGGTCTCCCTGCAGCCTTCTCTTCTCCAGGCTGAGCATCTCTAAGGTCTACTGCAGAAGCATTCAGACCAAGCTGCCCATGTTCCAGAACACCTCAGCTGCTGCCCTGCTCACAGCAGTGCTCTACTTTCCTTCACCCTTTGAAGCTGCTCAGTCATTTCTCTGCCCATGGTCTGTGGTTGCATGACAGAAGCAGAGAAACCGAAGCAGGTGCAGCTGCAAACACTTTGCTGAAAACAAGCTAGAGGCAGGAGGGCCAAGCTGCAGCTGCTTGGCAAAGCTCCTGCATCTATGTAGAACAAATATGCTTGCAGAGTTACCAACACAGCTGGGGTGGGCACCTAACAGGGGCAGTGTCTCTGTTCAGTGGTTACTCTGGAGGAGAAGGAGATTTCTGGAGTCATAGATTCATCAGATGGTTTGGGTGGAAAGAGACCTTAAAGACCATTACAGGAAAGGTCTGGAGGTGCTGGAAGGTGTCCAGCTCAGAGCCACCAGGGTGAGCAGGGGGCTGGAGCTGCTCGGCCATGGGCACAGGCTGGGAGAGCTGGGGCTGTGCAGTCTGGAGAGGAGAAGGCTCTGAGGAGACCTTCTTGTGGCCTTGCAGTGCCTGAAGTGGGCTACAAGAAAGCTGGGGAGGGACTTTTTAGGGTGCTGGGCAGTGATAGGACAGGGGGGAATGGATCCAGGCTAGAGGAGGGCAGGTTGAGATTAGAGGTTAGGAAGTTCTTCAGCATGAGGGTGGTGAGAGACTGGCACAGGTTGCCCAGGAGGTGGTGGAAGCCTCATCCCTGGAGGTGTTTAAGGCCAGGCTGGATGTGGCTCTGGACAGCCTGACCTAGTGGAAAGTGCCCATGGCAGGGGGGTTGGAGCTGGATGATCCCTTCCAGCCCTGACAATTCTGTGATTCTCTGAGCATCCAGCTCCAACCCCCTGCCATGGGCAGGGACACCTCCCACCAGCACAGCCTGCTCAAAGCCTCATCCAGCCTGGCCTTGGACACCTCCAGGGAGGGAGACATCCACAGCCTCCCTGAGCAACCTGTGCCTGTCTCACCACCCTCACTGTCTGGAATTTCTTCCTAATCTCCAGTCTAAATCCCTCCTCCTCCAGTCCATTGTCCCTCACTGTATCACCACAAGCCCTTGTACAGAGTCCCTTCTTGTAGCCCCCCTCAAGCACATTTATCCGTGGGGGCTGTTTAAATTCCTTCCAACTGCTCCTTGGCCAGAACATAGAATCATAGAATGGTTTAGGTTGGAAGAGACCTCAAAGCTCAGCCAGTTCCAACCCCCCTGTGCCACAGGCAGGGACACCTCCCACTGGAACAGGATGCTCAAGACCTCATCCAGCCTGGCCTTGAACACCTCCAGGGAGAGAGCAGCCACAACCTTCCTGGGCAACCTGTGCCAGTGTCTCACCACCCTCACTGTCAAGAACTTCCTCCTAACATCCTGTTTAAATCTCCCCTCTGCAAGTTTGAACCCATTCCCCCTCCTCCTGTCATTACAAGACCTTGTGAACAGTCCCTCCCCAGCCCTCCTGTAGCCCCTTCAGATACTGGAAGGTTACTATAGAAGTCTCCTCAAAGCCTTCTCTTCTCCAGGCTGGAAAGTCCCAACTCCCTCAGCCTATCCTCACAGCAGAGCTGCTGCAGCCCTCTCAGCTGCATCTTGGTGGCCTCCTCTGCACTGGCTCCAACCCTTGCATGTGCTGCTTGTGCTGGGGGCTGCAGAGCTGCAGACAGTGCTGCAGGTGGGGTGTGAGGAGAGCAGAGCCAAGGGGCACAATCCCCTCCCTTGCCCTGCTGCCCACAGCTGCTCTTGCTGCAGCCCAGCACACAGTTGCTGTCTGGGCTGCACTCACACTGCAGCCTCATCTTCAGCTTTGCACCAGCCCAGACCCCCAGGTCCTGTTCCTCAGGGCTGCTTTTCCAGTATCTTCTCCTGGCAGCAAGAGTGGCTCCACAACAGGACTCACCCAGTTCACACCTGCTGAATGGGGGTTTCTAAATGTCTTTTGCTGTCCCAGAAGCTGCCAAAGAGCTCTCAGCTTTCCCTTGCCTCTGCTACCCCTGGTTGGTGCACAGGCACAGCCCTGCCCACGCACACCAAGCAGGGGCACAGCTGAGGCTCTGGTTTGTACCCAATGTCTTTTCTGCCCTCCAGCACCTCATTTGGTTCTCCTGCTGGGTGCTGAGCTGATGTCCCTGCGGTAGCATCTGCCCTGGCTCAAATTCCCCCACCCCCCTCCAACCCCTCACTGCTCTAAAACAAGGAGCCAAATGTTACCAAAGGCAGAACTGCTCCTGCTTGCATGCATCACTGCCACGCTCCTGCCCCTCTAGTGCCCAACCTCAGACCCTTCTGCAGCTCTGTTTGCCACACAGAAATGTGCAGAATGTGTTCTAAAGGTGCAGTGTTAGGTGGCAGCCCAGCCCAGCCCTCTTGGAGAGCAGGCATGGCAACAGTCCCACCTCTGGCTTCACCTCCTGGTGGGTACTGGGCACAGCTCTCCAAATGTAGTTTGTTTTGTTGAGGATGGGAGAGCAGGACACCAGCTGCTGCTTTTTGCTGCAGCCTCCTCTCCTCCCCTCTGCTGCACAAGGTTTGCTGCCTCAGGGCTGTGTCTTATGGGTCCAGACCTGCCCTGAGGGTTGGGATCTTTCCTGGTCAGAGCAGAATCAGGAGGCAGTTACAGGCTGCACAAGCCAGACAGTCATACTAATAGGAGGACAAAATGGATCTCAGGCAAGCCACAGGTTTCCACCCTGCCAGCAGCACCAGCAGGAGGGGAGGATGGTCAGGAAAGGGAACACTTCCTCCAGTCCACCAGTTGAAGAGAGCAAAGGTCCCTCTCAAAGATGCTAAGAGCAAAGATGCACAGCAACAGCCTGCTCTGGGAAAGTCCTTCTGCACCACCAGGAGCTCTCTGAGGCACCTCCACCAGGCTCTCCTGCTCAGGGCTAGTGTGCAGCAAGGCAGGAGAAGGCTCTGCCTTGGTGGAGGCAGGAGTCAGGGCCTGGGGCCATGGGGTAACACCACGGTTATGGGACCCTAGAAGGGGCTCAAGTAGAAGGACAAAAACCAAACTACCTCCAACCCAGCAGCAGTCTGAGTGTGGGAACTGAAGGTGAGCCAAGGAGCCTGGTCCAGCTAAACACTGCTGGCACTGCTGGGCAGGCAAAGCTGCAGCCTGCAGCTGCCTTCTGCTGGCCTTGTCTGCACCGGCTGCTAGGAAACAGGAAGCCTCTTGTAGTTCTGGACTGAACCTCGACAGGAGACTTGAGCTGCAGAAAGCTCACCTGTGGCACCGGCAGGGTGAACTTCAGCAGTGTCCAGGAGATGTCACTGCAGACTGCTGCTGTCCCACAGGGCTGCACCAACAGGCTCAGCAGCGCCAGGGCGAGCAGGGCAGGCAACCCAGGGCAGCCAACCCATGCCAGGCAACCCAGGGCAGGCAATCCACACCAGGCAACCCAGGGCAGCCAACACATGCCAGGCAACCCAGGGCAGCCAACCCATGCCAGGCAACCCAGGGCAGGCAATCCACACCAGGCAACCCAGGGCAGCCAACACATGCCAGGCAACCCAGGGCAGCCAACACATGCCAGGCAACCCAGGGCAGCCAACCCATACCAGGCAACCCAGGGCAGCCAACCCACACCAGGCAACCCAGGGCAGCCAACCCATACCAGGCAACCCAGGGCAGCCAACCCATACCAGGCAACCCAGGGCAGCCAACCCATACCAGGCAACCCAGGGCAGGCAATTCAGGCCAGGAAATTCAGGGCAGGCAATCCATGCCAGGCAACCCAGGGCAGCCAACACATGCCAGGCAAAGTCACAGCACTGACAGCTCTTGGCAGAGTCCCAGCTGAGGAACCAGCAAGCACAGAGGTGAAGACCTTCAGCATCTCCTGGTGGAGGCCAGGCAGAGATGAGAGCTCGGGGCATGTGTGGCTTGTGCAGGGCATCCTAAGGAGCGTGCAAGTGCTGGAGGCCAGGGCAGTGCTGCCCACTGAGCTGGCAGCTGTGCAGCTGGGGTGGGAAGGCAGCGTGTGGGCATCTGGTGCCCCCAGCTGCACTTGGCACTCTGCAACCCCCTGCGGTGCTGCAGCTCTGCAGAGCAAAGGGAGGCAGCAGCAGGTTGCTGACAAACCGCAGCTCAGCTTCGCGCCGGAAAGGTTCCACTGTACCCTCAGAAACTGGGGGGGTTCTTTTCCCCTCTGTTTGAAACCAGAGTTTGTCATCAGTGACTAAATGGTGAAATCTACACAGAAAAAAAAAAAAAAACCTTTTCCATTGCTCCCACCAAGAGAGAGCCCTCAAAGGTCAACAACCCGAAGAATGCCGAAGCAAAGACAGCCTGGTGAGGCTCTGGCCCTGAGCTGCAGCCACCAGGCAGCACCTGCGCAGCAGCAGCGAAGCTGCAGCAGAGTTTGAAGCACTGTGAGGAGGTAGCACTGCCAGCAGAACACTGGAGCTGACAGGGCACACTCAGATCCATGCTCCTTTCGTGTCCACCAACCACCACGGAGTGCCTGCCCCCTGCTAGGATCTGCTCCTGCCCCAGGCACACGATACCCTGAGGCAGCCACACAAGCTCTGACACCAAAGGGCTGCAGAGTTTCTTGCCCCTGTGGAAAAGTCACTGAGATCCTTCCACAAAATGACTGCAGAGTGGGGAGCAGGGCTGGGAGCTGGCAGCAGAGCAGCCTGAGGGCTGCCCTCAGTGCTGTGCAGGGCAGTGTGGACAGGATGCAGCCCTTCTCAGCCCTTCCCAGCCCTTC
>VWZI01005077.1:0-41450 GCA_013396835.1 Psilopogon haemacephalus
TGGTAAACAGTAGGGGTTCTGTAAACAGGGCAGGACCTGCCCAATAAGATTTGGTACAGTGGATGGTGATAGAGTTCTTGTTGTATGTGAAAAGAATCTATTAGGGAATACTGTTTGGGTATTTTCTCTTTTGGGTGAAGGGAAACCTGTCTGAGGGGAGCTTTCTGCAGAAGGTCCTGGTCATACATACTGGGTAATGCAGGAGAATGGTGAAATCAAGTGCATTCCACAGATAAATATAACCTTAGCTGAAAGAGTTTAAATTCAGAGTGCTAGTAGTTTTGTGTTTTAGGTTTTGCCTGGCATCCAACATAAGAGATCTACAATACTTGAGCATGAACCCAATGTCACCTGGGAGTCCCTGGTCTCATCTGTGAGGAGACAAACTGTTTCCTGTTTTCTGAGCTTTTGAATCACCTACATCCAAAATACATCTGGAGCGAACTGAATTTATAAATATTCATTATTGTAAATATTGTTTAGATTAGATAGATAATTCTCTGTAAACTCTCAGTGAAGTAGACAGGGGTGGATTGTGCTGGTTTGAAATAATTGGAGGATTTGAATGAGAAATTAGACTATAGGCTGAGGGGAAAGCACTGACAATGCTACTCCACTCACAGCTTTACCGAGAAAGAAAAAAAAAAAATGTTTTAAGAGTTGTAACCCAAATATAGATAAGGCAGGCTGCTTTTATATTGTGCATTACTGTAAATATAAAGCTTTATTCCTTAACTTCCAGCCATCTGAGTCCTAGCCTGGGTTATTTCAATATGTGTTGGGGGGGGGGTGGGGGGGCGGGGCAGGTAATGTCTAAACCACCACATCTGCCTGGATACCTTCCTGTGTGATCTGCTCTAGGTGATCCTGCTCTGCAGGTGGGTAGGACTGAATGATATTTTGAGTCACTTCCAGTCCCTGACATTCTGTGACCAAGGTTACAGTAAAAGATGGTGGCTTTAAACATGCCTATCAGAGAAGGTCATTTACTATGTATGATGTAAAAGCCTAAAATCTTTCAATGATGTGTATCTGGATCAAGCATATAAAATGATGATGATTGCCATTAGAAATGGTTCTGACTATGGGCATGCCTTGTGTACTTTCTTTTGCTCATGTGTAAGATCTTTGCCAAAATTAGAATGTGTGACTATCAATAATTTATACTGAGCAGAGAGAGTCCTGCTCACCTGTCATGGCATTGAGTGTGTGTGTTCTTTCCTGAGCAAGCTGCAGTGAGATGCTTGCTTGTGTTGCAGCATTGTAGGCTTGTTCTGTTGGTACTGAACATCTTACATTGTAAGGGGACAGGAAATAATTGGTTTGACTCTGTCTCACAGTACACCACAGGTAGCTGTACATTATATTTAGGCTCTCTTCACTTTATCCACAGTTGGATGAGTTTTGGCTCCTTCTGTCTAATGCTGTTTCCTCTAATGGCTGAAGAAATGGAACATGATAACATGTAACATGTCGGGGGGGCACATTAATCACAGAAAATTCTTTTAATATCTCAGAATTAACTGTCAAACTGGACATACTGAATCTATTTAAACTAAAGCCTGCCATTTTTTATCTGCAGTGATCTTTAATTCACATAAAAGGGTCAAGGAAATGTGATTAAGCGACATTTTTAAAATGTACTATAATATTAAATAGCTTGATTAAGTGACAACTATAAAATGTAACACAATATTATGTATCTGGCTATGTCCCAAAAGAACTCTAAAGTATTTTGAATGGTTTGGGAATTCTCTAGCCCATCATGAGAATGTTTTTATTAAACATAAACAGGTGAACTCAGGAGAAAAAAAAAGCCAGGTAGTATCTTGTCATGACGCAAATAACATCAGTCCTGGAATCAAATTAAAATGCTTGCCTTCCCAAACAAGATCTGAAAGAAACAAATAGGACTCCTTCTAATGGTGCCACCCCCCTAAGACTGTAGAAACAAAGAACCCTCTGTCTGAGGATGTGCACAGAATATCAGTGGGTGAAGTAAAGATTTTTACCTTGTGTGGCTAAGTAAGGAAGTTGATGTGTTGCTCTCCTGGCTTTTCAAGTGTAAGGTATAATTGGCACTCTGGTGAATGCCAACCAACTGTTGTCTTTCTCACGTCCTTGGTGTTTCCTTAGGAGCCTGTGTCAGCCATTAGGCTTGGAAGGAAAAATCAGCGTGAGAAAAGTGCTCAGCTTGATCAGGATATGACCTTTGTGTCTGAAGGAAGCACAGGCTTTGGTAAGAAAAGGAAGGTGATCAGTAGGAAGAATGTGATTTTCCAGTCTGTTTATGGGGAACTGAATTAACGGTTATGTGCTGGTTTGAACTAATTGGAGAATTTGAGTGAGAAATTAGACTATTGGCTGAGAGAGGAAAACACAGTATGTCACTTCACCCCAGAGCTTTACTGAGAAAGAAAAAAAAAAGTTGTTTTAAAAGTTATAACCAAAATACAGATAACACAGATGGTTTCAGACTGCTCTAGGCTGCAGTTGCTTCTCTTGCATGGTCTCCTTTGTCTCTGCCTTGGTAGCTAATTCTCAGTAATACTAATTTCTTTCTACTGCTAACCCCTCTGGCCGATCTACCACTGGCCTTCACAAGGAAAGCTGGCACCAATAAATGTGCCATGCATGGCAGACTGGCATGGACTTTGGAATGCTGTCATCTCACTCACCTCATTGGACTAGATTTAGCTCTTCATTATCCCTTTCTAAACAGCAGTTGAAAAGCTTATGTGTCTTTCTTTGTATGTTAGGTACTGTTTGCTATTTAGAATTCCCTTAGAATTGGAGTTTTCTGTTTTTCCCTTAGGTCAAAGTAGCAAACCTGCCATATTTGGGGCTGAGCATTTTGCAATGCTGCTCTGTACCACAGCTAGCAGTTGAGGTTCATCTGCTCTTGGTATTCCCTGGGTTTCCCTGAAAGTATCCAAAGAGTTATGAAGCTCAATAGTTCTCGTGTTAAGATGTTTGAAGCAGGTGTATGGAACAGATTGATAGGAAATGCCCATGAAACAGGGTCATGTAGTTTGCTTTTTCAATGTCGTCTGATTCTGGGTTAGTAGGAACTCCAGCCCAGCTGGTGAACTTTGCATGTGTCTAACGTGGTTTAGAGCTTACAATCAATGTATCTTCTGCATGGATCTGCATACAGAGCAAATATGAGAAAGAAGAAAAACTCTCATACTGTGCTGGTCCTGACCATAGAAATCTGGAGTTTTCAAGTTGGATGCTAAACCAATTTTAACACACATTTACCAGCTTCTTCATGATAAGCAGCGCTAGCCTTTTGTGTTTTCCAAGGGGCTGAGTGTGGAGAGTGGGCCCGTGGTGGTTTGGGAGTTCCCCCCCTCCCCCCACTTTTAAATAACCCAGACTAGAACTCAGTTGGCTGCAAGTGAAGGAAAATAAGCTTTATATTTACAGCTTTGCACAATATACAAGCAGATATTTACAATATGTAACAGATATTTACAAATATATACGCTGAAAAGGTAATACAGAAACACTACACCCCTTCCAGAGATACAAGTCCCTAAGAGGGGTTTTCCAACCACCCCACCCTTCCCTCACTTCCCAATCTTGTCTCACTATCTGTCTTATGTTCCAGATAAGCGAAGGTAGATTGGCCAGGGGGATTAGCAACAGGAAAGAAGTTAGTGAAGTTATTCAGATCCAGCTAAGAAGTCAGGGAGAGAGATGCAGCAGCAGCCACAGCGCAAAGCGCTCTGTCTTATCTTTGTTTTGATTCTAACTTTATACCATTTCAGTAAACCTATGAGTGAAAGAGACACTGGAGTGTTTTCCTTTCTCAGCCTATAGTATAATTTCTCATTCAAATCCTCCAATTAGTTTAAACCAGCACAGGATCTGATTTTCCTTTACATGCTGCAAGCCGCTCCAGATGAAAATACCATAACTATGTCTCTTTTAATCCATTCATTGGTTTATAAACCCCAAATCCTCAGGAGAGGGTCACAAATCCATATAATGTTCTTACATGCTGGCCTTTGTGTTTGGATCTCTCATACAACTGACAAATGTGCAAAATCTGATCCAACCAGATAGCTCCCTCCTGATTACACAATCCAAGAAGATCACTAAGCCACATTATTCCAGCTAATGTCAGCCTGGAATCTGGGCTAATAAATTCCATAGAATGGTTTGGGTTGACTGGGACCTTAAAGATCATCTGGTCACAGTCCCCCTGCCATGGGCAGGGACACTTTCTACTAGTCCAGGTCGCTCTAAGCCCTTTCCAGCCTGGCCTTGAACACTTCCAGGGAGTGGGTATCCACATCCACCCTGGGCAACCTGTTTCAGTCTCTCACCATCCTCACTATAGAGAATTTCTTCCTAATCTCCAGTCTCAATTTGCCCTCCTCAAGCTTCAATCCATTCCCTCTCATCCTGTTACTCCCAGTCTTTGTCAAAAGTCCTTCTCCAGCTCTCCTGTAGCCCCCTTCAGGTACTGGAAGGCTGCTCAAAGGTTTTTCAGAAGCCTTCTCTCAGGTTGAGCAGCACCAGCTCTCTAAGCATGTCCCCATAGGAGAGGTTCTCCAGCTCTCTGATCATCACTGCTGATCTACTGGTTTCAGATTCTGTCCTTGTTTTTTAAGCAATATTCTTACTATAAATATTTGTTTTCTCAGAAATGTCAGCTAGCTAAGTAACACAGCACATAGGAAACTCAGTATTCCAGCCGCTCTGCTGCAATATTTTCAATAGAAACTTCCATATTAGTGATGTGAGAAACAAAGGAATTATCACACCAGATGAGCTGTAGGATCCACCAGGGCTTGTATGGCCTGCTTAGGAATATCCAAGAGCAGAGATGCCAGAAGAAAGATCTAGAAACCTAGAATTTTGGTCTCTGATAGTCAGTGTTGGGTTGCAATACTAAAATTTAACTGTCCTTGTTATGAAATCTGGGTCCAGTCTTCTTCAACGTATTCATCAGTGACCTGGACAAAAGGACAGAGTGGACTGTCAGCCAGTTTGCTGATGACACAAAACTAAGGGGAGTGGCTGGCAGCCCTCAGGCTGTGCTGCCATTCAGCCAGAGCTGGACAGGCTGCAGAGCTGGGCAAAGATGAACCTAATGAAGTTCAACAAGAATAAGCCTGGAGTCCTACACCTGAGGAGGAATAACCCTACAGACTAGTAGCTGACCTGCTGGAGAGCAGGGAAAGGATCTGCGAATGCTGGTGGGCAACAGGCTGACCATGTCTCTCCTTTAAACAAGAACCCATACACAGGTTGAGATGGCCAAATGTGATTTATAACTGCTTGAGCCAGATATACTAATAGGAAATATCTTTTAATTGTGTGGGTAATGTGCACAGCTGTTAGGAAATGGTCAAGTCACATGGGTGGTATTCTGGTGGGACCTTTTTCAGCAGCAGCCTGCTTTCTCTGAGGTGCTTTGCCTATAGGAAAAAAATGGGATTTCTGATGTGCTGGTTCAATTTCACATATCTCTCTCCATATCCACTATTATTTGCTGTGATAGAAGGAGTCCTGTCAGGATCAGGTGCTTGCTCTAGGGTACACTGGAGTTCCACCATTTAGTTTCAGCCTGTATCAGGAATAGTGTGGCCAGTCCTTGTCCTCCTGTACTCAGCACTGGTTAGGCCACACATTGAGTAATGTGGCCAGTTCTGGGCCCCTCAGTTTGAGAATAATATTCACAGGATGTCAGGGTTTGGAAGGGACCCAAAGAGGTCATCGAATCCAATACTCATGTTCATATGCTTGAACATGTCCAGGGCTGATAAGGGGGCTGGAGCACAGCCCTGTGAGGAGAGGCTGAGGGAACTGGTATTGTTCAACCTGGAGAAGAGGAGGCTCAGGGCAGACCTTATTGCTTCCTACAACTACCTGAAAGGAGGTTGGAGCCAGATGGGGTTGGTCTCTTCTCCCAGGCAACCAGTGACAGAACAAGAGGACACAGCCTCAAGCTGCACCAGGGCAGGTTTAGGCTGGATGTTAGGAAGAAGTTCTTCACAGCAAGAGTGGTTGGCATTGGAATAGGCTGTCAATGGAGGCAGTGGAGTCCCCATCCCTGGAGGTGTTTAAAAAGAGCCTGGTTGAGACACTTAATGCCATGGTCTAGTTAATTAGAAGGTGTTAGGTGATAGGTTGGACTCAACGATCTCAAAAGTCTTTTCCCAACCAATTAATTTTGTGGTTCTGTGAAAAGAGTCATTCTGAGGTACTTTCTAGAAGTCTGCAAATTCCGTGATTCTGTGATTTAAGTAGACAAAAGATTCATCTGGATGGCTTGTTCTGGAGAGGGCAACTAACTGGAAGTTTAAGCTGGCTAAGCAGTCACAGCTTGTGAAGGAACATCACCAAAGCGCAGGGAGAAGAGAGCAGAGGACAGCTGTATCCAGGACTAGGTTGCTTCAGGTTGAGAATGGGATCCATGTGTCAGGAGTGTCTCCTGCTTTGGTTGGATCCTGCTGTTCTTCTTGTGGAGCATCATGCATCCTTCTGGGAAAAGCAACCCAGCCTGTTTCTCCTGAAGCTGAGGATGTGCTTGTTGGTAGCTTTGGACAGCATGGATAATTTGCTTTCATGACAAAACCAGTCAGAGAGTCAAGATAAACACCTACCACATAATACTCACCCCCACCTTCTTCCAGTCAAATAGATGTCACCTGGATCTTTCGTTTTTCCTAAGCTAACTAGAATGGTGTTGAAAAATCTGAGCTCCACACCTCAAGTAATTTTGAAGCAAATTGAAAGCCATGCTGGGAAGCTAATGTGCTTGCTTTAGCTGGCTTTCTGGCAGCATGTAAATTATTTTAATTACAACTTATGTTTGATGCTGTACAGGACTTGATTCTGCAATGCTGCTAAAGTCCAAGTACCTGAGATTTGCTTGCATAATTACAGAATGGTAGGGGATGAGAAGGACCTCTGGAGATTATTGAGTCCAATCCTCTTGCCAAGGCATGTTCACCTAAAGAAGGTCACACAGGAACATGCCCAGGCAGATTTTCAGTGTCTCCAGAGATGAAGGCTCCACTGCCTCTCTGGGCAGTCTATTCCAGTGCTGTCACCCTGAACATGAAAAGCTTCCTTATGTTTCAATAGAACCTCTTATTTCAGATTTGTGCCCATTACCCCTTGTCCTGTTGCTGGGCACCACTGATAAAAGCCTGGTCCACCCTCCTGACACCCACCCTATAAGGATTTGTAAGCTTTTATGAGATTCCCCCCTCAGTCTTCTCTTTTCCAGACTAGAAAGCCCAAATTCTCTCACTCTTTCTACAGAATATAGAAATCCTAGTATCATAGCCCTAAATTCATGTAAACATTTAAAACCAGATTGAGCTGCAAGGGCCTAATCCCAAACCTACTGAAAGGATTCCGAGTAAGATATTTGTTTTGAGCAACTACACCTTTTCTTCTCCTTCAGTACTTTTCCTAGTTTCTCTTTTATGTATTCCAAGTTGAAATGAAACTGATAGTATTTCACAGAATCACAGCATGTCAGGGGTTGGAAGTGACCTCGAAAGCTCATCCTGTCTAACGCCCCTGCCAGAGCAGGATCACCTGTGCCAGATCACACAGGAATGTGCCAAGGTGGGTTTTGAATATGTACAGAGAGGCAGACTTTGCAACCTCCCTGAGGCAGACTGTTCCAGTGTTCTGTCACCCTCACAGGGAAAAAAATTCCACCATGTTTACATGGAACTTCCTGTGACTCAGCTTCCACCCTTGTCCTGTCACTGGGCACCACTGAGCAGAGCCTGGCTCCATCCTCCTGACACTCACCTTTACATCTTTATAAACAGTCATGAGGTCATGTCTTGGTCTCCTCATCTCCAAGCTCAAAATCTTGAGCACCCTCAGTCTCTCCTCGTAAGGAAGATGTTCTACTGTCTTAATTATCCTTGTGGCTTTTTATTGGGTTCTCTCAAGCATTTGTTCCAAATGTTCTTCCTCCATGAGCTGCCTATTTCAAGTTGCGGTGAAATAGGCAGTTACCTGCCCCTCCACCCTTTGAAATAATCCCAGCTAGAACTCAGAACACTGGAAGTTGATAAATGAAGCTTTATATTTACAGCAATGCACAATATACAACAAATACTTACAATGTATAACAGATATTTACAGATATTTACAGATATATACAGTGAAAAGGTAATCCCCAAGAGGGGTAACCAACCACCCCTACCACCTTTCCCCCCTTCCCTAATCTTATCTTCACCACCTGTTGATGCTGCAGATAGGCAGAGGTAGATCAGCCAGGGGGATTAGTAGTAGGAAAGAAGTGAGTAGAATTATTAAGAATCAGCTACAAAAAGGCAGGGACAAAGGAACCATGCAGAGAGCAGCTACAGCCAGAGAGGTCTGAAACCGTCTGACCTATCTATATTTGGGTTTCAATATTTAAAACAATTTTTTTTTCTTTCTCAGTAAAGCTCTGGGTGAAATGACATACTGTGTTTTCCTCTGTCAGACAATAGTCTAATTTCTCACTCAAATTCTCCAGTTAGTTCAAACCAACACACAAGTCTAAGCAATATTCCTTCTGACTGGCTGCTTAAGTCACCTGCTGTTGCTCCTATTCCATGATTGGGCATGCAGGAATATCTTTCCAAAGTAAATAATAGCATTTGTTTTGACATTTGTTTTCTGCAAACTTTTGTTCCATAAAACCAGATTGTGTGGCAGAAACGAACACATATTTTTATCTACATTAGTCACCTAAATCTAATTTTAAGTTTCTAAGGAAGGGAGAAGTGGGAATTGGTGTGATTTGTGCTCATCGCAGTTGAAGATGTGTGTTAGGGTCCCAAGGTCAGAACCCTTTATTTGCCTTTTTTTAATAATGAATAAATAAGCTAAGACATCATTTGAAAGGATTTTTACACCTGTGGCAACATGTTTTATATACTTTTTTTAAGTGTATGCCCAAGGAAGTTGTTGAGTCTCCTTCTCTGAAGACTTTCAAAATCCATCTGAATGTGTTCCTGTGCCTACAACCTGGGGTGATCCTGCTTCGCAAGGAGTTTGGACTCGATGATCTCTGGACGTCCCTTCCAACCTCTAAAGTTCTGTGATTCTGTGAATATGAGGAGAAATTTCTTCCCTGTGAGGATGACAGAACACTGGAACAGGCTGCCCAGGGGGGTTGTGGAGTCTCCCTCTCTGGAGATAGTCAAAACCCACCTGGATGTGTTCCTATATGATCTAGTATAGGTGATCCTGCTCTGCAGGGGATTGGACTAGATTATTTTTTGAGGTAATTTCCAGCCCCTAACATTCTGTGATTGATTCTTTTGACTTGTTTTGGGTACCGTTGGTCATGGTTGCTGGAAATACAGTGGTGGCTTTATTAAAATTATAGAGACTGAGATTTTTCAAAGGGACTTGAGAAAGGAGGTTTTCCCATTGATATTCCATGGAGTCACCTATATTGTCAGGATCTTGCATGACAGCCTGGTTTTTTGAATGCATTTTGAGGCTGTATTGTACCGCAGACATAAATATTTATAGCTGGGGCTCTGATCCTGCCTTTGCTTATGCTTGTATCTAATTTAAACACATGTCAGTATTCCTCTGGCCTCCAACAGGGCTATTTGCATTCCTAAAACTGAGGATGCATCTTATATTTTTTCCCATGAGTTTGTTAATAATTCTCCTGTGTTAAAGAGAGCAGATGTGGGTTTGGGGGGGAGTGAAAAACTGCGCCTCTGACTGGGAGGGTGAGATACTGTACCAACTGATGTCTTTGTGGCCTTGATTGTTATCCACATCGCGTACTGCCAGGACAGAGGGCTACAGCACCTCCCCAATGGGGACAGGATGCAGGAGATGGGGCTGTAGAGCCTGGAGAAAAGAAGGGTCTAGGGAGACCTTAGAGCAGCCTTTGCGTACCTGAAGACGGCTACACAAAAGATGGAGAGGGACTTTTTACAAGGGCCTGTAGTGATAGGATGAGAGTGAGTGGCTTTAAGGTGGATAAGGGGAGTCTCCCTCAGCTGGACGTATTCAAGATGCCTTCCTGTGTGATCTGGTATAGGTCATCCTGCTTTGGCAGAGGGGGTGGACTGGATAATATTTCAAGGTCCCTTCCAACCTCTGACATTCTGACATTCTGTGATTTAGACGAGATTAGGAAGAAGTTCTTTACGGTGAGGGTGGATGCCCCCTCTCTGAAGGTGTTCAAGGCCAGGTTGGACAACCTTGAGCAACCTGGGCTAGTGGAAGGTGTCCCTGCCCATGGCAGGGTGTTGAGACTAGATGATCTTTAAGGTCCCTTCCAACCCAAGCCAGTCTATGACTGCACGGCAGCAAACCTGTGGTGCTGCAGCACCTTGGAGACACTGACCACCTCTTCGTTCATTCCCTATGAGTTTTTAATCAGCTGCTGTCTCTGTAAGACATTCAGCAAAGAGACATATGCAAAGCTGGCCATGAGTTTTCTAATGGAGCAAGAGCATAATTAATCAGAAAAAAACACCTAAGAATAACTGGTGCAGAAGGATATTTCCCAGGGAGGTGCCAAAGCCTCCTCAAGATGTAAATCAACTTGTATTAATCACACAAGAAAATCGGTGACAGCTTTCACCTTTGCAACGTCTTATATTTGTTAGCCAGCATCTTTCTAAGTTATTATTCAGGTCTTTGTTGGTTGGGGTTTGTTTGGGTGTGTTGTGTTTTGTTTTGATAAGGACAAATGGAATATTGGGCCAGAGATCAAAAGTCATTGAGTCAAGCAGAAATGCCAGAAAACAATTCTGCTGGTGATAACAGAAAAATTATTTGCATGGAGGCAGGGACAGAGTGTCATCAGAATGACAAGTGTAGCTCCCCCTTGGCAGCTGTGCCAGGATTATTGATGTCCTGCAGCAGGTCTGAGCTCTGCTGTGAAAACCATGTTGTGTTCACCGCCACTGTTGAATGGCACTAAAAAGGGTCAGAACTGTCACTGCGGGCCCTTGGAAAAGATCCCTTTTAAGAGCCATCTGGTTGAAGATGGGCTCAAACCTTAAACCACCTGGTTTGCAGATAGCAAACCAGGCCAACAGCCCTTGACTCAGCAGGGACACCTCCAGCTAGAGCAGGCTGCACAGGAACACAGCAAGGCTCTTCTTTAATATGGCTGGGGGTGGGGCCTCAACCACATCCCTGGGCAGCCTAATCCAGTATTTTACCACTCTCACTCTGAAGAGCAACTTTCTTGTGTCCAACCCTGCTCCAGTTTTAAACCATTTTCCCTCATCCTACCATTCCAAGCCCTTCTAAACAGTCCCTCCCCAGCCTGCCTGTAGGTTCCTTTCAGATATTGAAATGCATCTCTAAAGACTCCCTGGAGCCTTCTCTTTTCTCCAGGCTGAACAGCCCCAACTTGCTTAGCCTATCTTCATAGGAGTTATGCTTCAGTCTTCTGATCATCTTAGTGCCCTCTGGACCCTCACCAGCAGGTCCATCTCTCTCCCCCATATCTGGAGTCAGCATTTCAGGTGAGATCTCATCAGAGCAGAACAGAATGGCAGGATCACCTGTCTTGACCTGCTGACCAAGCTGCTTTTGATGCAGCCCAGGAAGTGATTAGTTTTTTACTGGGCCTGTGGCAATACCGTAAGGAAACCCAAGAATATGCTGGTGTGCTTGTAGTAGACTTTTGGTGACTGGGATATTGCGTCTAATGTCTGTGCCCACTATTCCTAGAGGAGAGATAAGGCAATGCATTGGGCAGTCTCATCCTAGCACATTTTGGTCTTTTTATTTTAACAGCCTTTCTCAGAAGGTTTTAGTTTTGGTTTTCACCGTTATTCACAGCAAGTGCACCCTGGTAAATGTGTACTTTGAGCAGTTTTCTGGAGCAATAAAGGGGAAAAAAAAAAAAACCAAAACAAAAACAAAACCAGAGCCTTAAGCACACGCTTGAATGCTTTCTCTGAATCCAGACCTAAACCAGGTTTGATTAGAAAAAGATGCTACTTGCCTCGCATGTATAATAGTGCTTTTGTTTCCTCCTGAACAGTAAGCTGGATGTTTGGACTTGGGTCACTTGGCACTAATGACCCTGCTGGCTCTGGTCTCAGCCACATTTTGGGTTTGTAGTTTCCCCAGTAAATTTCATAATGGCTTTTTTGGGTTGGTGGTGAAATCCTTTCTCTTTCTGTGTCTGCATGACTGTAAGTGCTGGCCATGGAGAGGTTAGCACCTCAGGAGACACTGTCTCTTTTTCTGCAGGAGGTTGGCATTAAAAAAAAAAGATAACTCAGTCATAGCTGTGGTTTTGCACTTTGAATCACCTTCCCTGGAGGTGTTTTAAAGAGGCAGAGATGTGGTGCTGAGGGATAGGGGTTAGCACCAGCCTTGGCATAGTTAGAGAATATTTGGGCTCCATGATCTTAGTGATCCTTTCCAATCAGGATTGTTCTGCCATTCTATAATTCTCACAAGATCCTCTTCTTTTCCGCTTTACTTTCTTGAAAGACCTCATGAGAGGATGTCCTTTGCTGCTTGCTCTTGGTTGCCCAAGAGTCATAGATTATAGAATGATTTGGGTTGGAAGGAACCTTAGAGATGGTCTAGTTCCAACCCTGCTGCCGTGAACATCTCCCTGTGATTCATTATCTCCTGTCCATGCTCCATTTCCTTTGCTGCAGTGTTTACATTGCCTTTGTCCCGTGGCCTTTTGTTTTTCACAGTAACACTGCCAGTGACTTTCATAGCTGCTCTGAGACTTTGGCATGGTGCAGTTAATGCTATGATTTGCTTCCTAATTTTCTAGTCTTCTCTGAAGAGACTGTTTCCTGCCACACACAATGTCTGAGGAGTGTAGGAGGAATTCTCTTGTGTTTGGGTTGATTTCTACAGAACAATGTGTAGAACACAGGGTGAAAGTAGATCTCTTCTTATCTTGCTTACAGGAAAAATGGTCACCATCCCCAAAATAAACTTGCATATAGTATTACCTTTTATGTGCTCTCTTGCCTCTGGCTTGAAGGCTGCTAATTGTTGCTCTCTTTTCTCTCTGGTGTTTTCATCTGAATTATTTCCTTGTTTTCATTTGTTTCCTGTGTTCCACTCTTAATTCCTTTGTATGTCAATAGGTGTTGATGTGGCACAACACTCTTTCTAACGATGTACTTACTATGGGATAAGTTCCATTGCTCAAAGGCCAGTGAGACTCAGGGTTACAGCAAGGGAAGATTTTTAACTGATAGGCATCTAATGTAGATGTGTCTTGCAGGCAAAGTGGACTTCTACTGGTAGCTCTTCTTTTGATAAGATAATGCTCCTACTACATCTTTGCAGATATGGGTGGAAGGATTTTCTAGAGTGTTAGAGAATGCTAAATTATCAGGCGTCTCCCCATCATTGGGTTGGTTGTGCAGAAGCAAAACTGTTCCTCTGAAGTGTATTTTCCCCACCTGGTTAATGTGTTGTGGTGTAGAACAGAACTAGCAAGAGCCGTAAGCCCTGTTGTGGCCACAGTGATTTATAGAATCATAGAATCATTTTGCTTGGAAAAGACCTCTAAGATCATCAAGTCCAACCATTTCATAACTTTACCAAGTGTGGTGCTAAGTCGTGTCCCTCAGGACCACATCTCTGTGCTTTTTAGACACCTTCAGGGATAGGGCTAGGCAGATCTTCTGTCTCACTGACTCAGACTGTGGATCTACCATTTGATTCTTTATATCTAAGCAAATTCCACTTCATGTTGACACTCTTCCCATTTTTCCTTTGTGCATGGTGCTTGCTGAAACAAGCAGTTGTTGAACTGCAGTAAATGTGCAGATGGTCTCTCAGCATGCCAGGTGCATTTATGGTCCTCTTCTCTGTAACTGTATATCTCGTACCTTTATTCCACTTGAAGTTAGTTACAGCTCTTGAGTCTGATTTTTATGTGGGAGAGATCCTGTTGCACAGCAGAGGCTCATATCAACTCTCTGGCCTTTTTCTCCTTCACTTCTGTGGCTAGCGGTGCTTCACAGATTTCCCTCTTAAATGTTCATGCTACTGTATGATTTAATGTGTTGCAGACCAGTGAGTATTAGGAAAATCACAGAATCACAGAATGTCAGGGACTGGAAGGGATGTTGAAAGCTCATCCAGTCCAACACCCCTGCCAGAGCAGGATCACCTATATATGTATCACACAGCAACACACCCAGGTGGGTTTTGAATTTTTTCAGGGAGTGAGACTCCACAACACCTGTGGGCAGCCTGTTCCAGTGTTCTGTCACCCTCAAAGGGAAAAAAATCCTCCTCATGTTTCCATGGAACTTCCTATGCTTCAACTTCCACCCAGTGCCCCTTGTCCTGTCATTGGGCAGAGCCTGGCTCCATCTTCCTGGCACTCGCCTTTACATCTTTATAAACACCTCTCAGTTTCCTCCTCTCCAAGGAGCAGAACCCCAGGTCCCTCAATCTCTCCTCATAAGAGAGATGTTCCATTTCCTCCATCATCTTTGTGGCTCCACACTGGACTTACTCAAGCAGCTTCATGTCCCTCTTGAACTGGGGGTCCCAGAACTGGACACAGTAAATAGAAGAAGTGAGGCTTTTATTTAGAGTTGTTTATTTGCTCTCCACCTTCTTGTGTATCATATAATGATAAGGGTTAGGAGTAACATCCAGAGCTCACAGAGTCGAGCCTCCCTGCAAAGCAGGATCACCCAGGGCAGGTCATACAGGTCATACAGGAACACATCCAGGCAGGTTTTGACAATCTCTTGAGAAAGGAGAACTCACAACCTCTCTGGGCAGCCTTCTCCAGGGCTCCAGCACCCTCATAGTAAAGAAGTTTTTTCTCATGTTGAGATGGAATTTCCTGTGATTGAGTTTATGACCATTGCTCCTCATCCTATCACTGGGCATTACTGAAGAGCCTCCTGGCTCCATCCTCTTGACAGCCACTCTGCTGTGTGTAGACATTGCTAAAGTCCCCTCTCAGCCTTCTATTATCTAGACTGAACAGCCCCAGGTCTTTCAGTCTTCCCTCATAAGAGAGATGCTCCAGTCCCTTCTGCATCTTTGTAGCCTCCCCAGTAGTTTCCTGTCTTGAACTGGGGAGTCTAGACCTAGACAGACTATTTCAGATGTGGTGTAACTAGAGCTGAGTAGAGTGTGAGAAGAATCTCCCCTGACCCATTGAACACACTCTTCTTAATCACCTGAGTATACACTTGGTCACCAGGGCACACTGCTGTCCCATGGAGAACTTGTTAGCAACCAGGTCTCCCAGGTCCTTCTCTGTAGAGCTACTGTCCAGCAGGTCAGTCACTAGTCTGTAGTTATGTGGGGAGTTATTCCTTCCCAGGTGCAGGACCCTACACTTATCCTTTTTGAACTTCATTAGGATCATTTTTGCTTAGCTCAGCAGCCTGTCCAGCTCTGTCTGAATGGCAGCACAGCCTGGATGTCAGCCACTGCTCCCAGTTTTGTCATCAGCAAACTGACTGAGGGTCTGCTCTGCCTCTTCATCTAGGTCACTCATGAAGGTGTTGGAACAAGGCTGGACCCTTGATGCTGGTTCTTCTTAAACTGAGCCAAAAGACAAGGAGCAAAAAAATCTCCTGAGTCATTTTATCTCTGTATCTCATTTCCTTCTGTTGCTTTTAAAAACAGAAGGAGAAGTTTTATGTAATTTGTAAATTGGTTTTCTTCAGTCATGTAGGCAAGATTTTCATTTGGACTGCACCCAAAATTGGTAAAAGTATAGGGGACTTTAACTGTATGGTTTTCTTTTGGGAGAGTCTACAGGTATGAGAGATCACTGACATAAAAATGTGCTGCTTTTGAACTGTTCTTGAAGGCTGACACCATCCAAGGCATGTACTTCCAGAAATATTTCCTGTGCTTATACCCTGGCATGCGGTTTCACAAGGTCTTAGAATCACAGAATCATTTTGGTTGGAAAATACCTCTAAGATCATCAAGTCCAACTGTCAATCTAACACCAGCATGATCATGAAAGCATGTCCCCAAGTGCCATATCTACACATTTCTTGAACACCTGCAGTGACAGTGACTCCACTACCCACCCTGGGCAGCCTGTCCCAATGTCTAGCCACTCCTGCAGGGAAGAAATTTCTCCTAAAATGCAACTCAAACCTCCCCTGGCTGTTTCCTCTTGTTCTGTCACCTGATGCTAGGGAGAGGTAGCCAAAGACCAGGTATCAATTTCCAGCCAAGAATGTTTGTTTGCATCTTCCAGTTAAATTAAAATATGATTCAGTGCATCAGCAGGCTGTAAATTATGATACTAAGGAATGGTAATGGTTTTATAGAAGCCAGACCAACATTTATATGAAGGCTGTTGATCTGTTTGAGGATGTTATGTCAAGTTCATCAATTTCCTTTGGGCTGACCTCAAGAGGGCAAGGCTTGTGCACCTAAATTTCCACTTCCTTTGTTGGATTTTTACTGTAACCTGATTTTGCCAACACTTCAAATTCAGCCATGTTTGGGGAAAAAAAGAAACACAACAAAAAAAAAAGTGAAATCAGGACAGCTTTCCTTCTTGGATGAGACTTTTTAGGCTCCATTTTGAGGTTGAAGAAAGAAAAAATCCTAATTTAAAACCTTGCAGAAGTATTTTCCTGTGCAGGTGTTCTCACTCCATGACAATACAATTGGCCAGTTCTCTTGAGTTATGATTCATTTGGTGTCTGGGATGCTAAAGCACTGGAGATGTGGCTAGATATTGAGTCGCCATCCCTGGATGTATTTAAAGGTCATGTAGATGTTTCTCTTAGCATTATGACTTAGTGGTGAACTTGGCAGAGTAGGTTTAATGGTTGGACCTGATGATCTTAAGGGTCTTCTCCAAGCTGAGTGATTCCATGATTCACTGCTTAAACACAAAATATTTTGGATAATTCTTTTTTCCTCCCAGCTTACCCCCTCTGTTGTGGTGTTCCATGCTGTTCTACACTCCTAATTTCTTTGTCCAGGCCCTCATAGTGCTTGTTAGAGAGACAAGTCAGGAGTGACCTACTCGAAATGAGTAGTTGTATCTTTCCTTCCTTAGAATTGTCCATCAGAATTCCTCATCACCTTTATCCAAGCTGAATTCCTCTTGCTTTGCATGAATGGGTACAAATGCTCTTAGGGTCAGAGTGCATTTTTATTTGGAAGATGAGCTTGGATCTATGTTAGCATATCCTTTAGATGTGGCTCTTAGCAATTTGGTTTAGTGATGAACTCAGAGGGTAGGGTTAATTGATTGTGGGACCCAAACCCCTTTCCTAAAATGCCTAAGTCCATGTACTTAAATTGCAAACCACATTTTGGTGTGACCCGCCCATCACCTCCTTTCCAATTCAGGCACAATTTCCTTTCCTGAGAGAGTTCCTATTGAAGAAAGCATGAACATTCTTGCCTTCACTTGTGTCCTTGGCTCCACTGGTGTGATGTAGAGTCATAAAATTAAGGTTGCAAAAGACCTGTAGGATCATCAAATCCAATCATCAACCCAACACCACCATGGCCACTAAACCATGTCCCAGAGTGTCATGTCTACATACCTTTTGAATGTCTCCATAGGGAGTGACTCCACCATTTCTCCGGCAGCCTGTTGGAGTGTTTGAGAATGCTTTCATGGAAGAAGTTTCTCCTAATATCCAACCTAAACCTCTTCTGGTGCATCTTGATGCCATTTCCTCTTGTCCTATTGCTAGTTACATGGAAGAAGAGACCGACTCCTACCTTGCTCCAACCTCCTTTCAGAAAGTCATAGGCAATGAGAAAGTCTCCCCTCAGCCTCCTCCGGACTAAACACCTACAGCTCCCTCAGCCACTCCTCACCAGCCGTGTTCTCCAGACCTTTCCCCAGCTTTGTTGCCTTTCTCTGGACGCACTCCAACACTTCAATGTCTTTTTTATAGTGAGTGGCTAAAAAATGAATGTAGTATTTGAGATCAGGCCTCACTAGAGCTGAATAAAGGGACATGATTACTTCCCTACTCCTGCTGGCCACACAGGGAGCAAGGTGTCCCATCTTCCTTCTGCAGCAGTGGTGGCTACAGGTTGAAGGACTTTTTTTTGTGTTTAACTTAAGTATGGATATAAAAACCCTCATTGGAGTTCAATGAATGTGAAAGAAGCTTGCTAACATGAAACCTACTATATTGAAGCAAGGGTAGAGATTGATGCAGGAAGCACTGACCTGGTTTACGTAGAGAACAAGGCTAGAAAATTTGGGGGGCATCCATTTGAGTTAAAGGGCGTGAAATCTTAGAGTCATTTTACACTCTCAGCATCCCTGTATCCTGCTGAAGGCAAAAGACTTTTGCCTAGAAAAAGCTCTGAAAGTTTTGCCAGATTGGGGCAGTCTCCTCTTCATGAAATTCATTGATCTGAATTTCCAACCTTCTGCTTTGTGGTGTCTTGAATCTGGTGATGTTATATCCACCAGCAGTGGTGTATTGTGAATACTAAGATGACTCTTAGAATCATAGAATCATAGAATGGTTTAGGTTGGAAGAGACCTCAAAGATCATCCAGTTCCAACCCCCCACCACAGGCAGGACACCTCCCACTAGAACAGGTCACTCAAGACCTCATCCAGCCTGGCCTTGAACACATCCAGGGAGAGAGCAGCCACAACCTCCCCGGGCAACTTGTTCCAGTGCCTCGCCACCCTCACTGTGAAGAACTTCGTCCTAACATCCCGTTCAAATCTCCCCTCTGCCAATTTGAACCCATTCCTCCTCATCCTGTCATTACAAGACCTTGTGAATAGTCTTGCTAGCTTTGATTACTTTTTTTAGTTCAGCAAGCAACCACAAGATCTGTTTGCAAAGATTCTGCATGAGACCTGGCTGACAGGTTGAAAATGTTTCGTGTTAAGGGGTAATGCAGATATTTTGCTGGAAATCACATGCCTTTAAGAGCCAGTTAAATCTGTCTGAGTTCTATAGCTGGCATTGTGTGGAGAGGGTGATGTGCTAGGTAGATATGTGAGCTGGCCTGGTCTCCTTGTGCCATTCAGCTCTGCTGTGTATATACTGTGAGCTCTTCTAAATGCTGTTAGCAAGAGTGTGGGAAACATTCAGATTCAAAAGGATAGAAAGAGAAGAGCAAAAGGCTAATTTCTTTGAAGAATCAATGATAACTAAAGGAAGCCCAAGTTATTGGGAGAACACAATATTCATGTGGTAGCATCACTAGCAGCAGCAAACTTCTCATTATTACCTTTTGCTCCTGTCTTTTATTGTTTGAGCTTTAAAGCTGATGAGAATGGAAATGAAGTCTGCAATGCAGATGTGGCATTACATCTCCATGAACTTAATGTTGCCTGTTACGTTAAACCTGAAGATAAATGGGCACGTTGCAGCAGGAGAATCCCATGCTTTTGAGGGCCCTGTTATTTCTGCTCAAGACAGGGAGCAGAAGATTCCCTCTTTCATTTGTTTTTGCAGACCTGCAGGTAAAGAAAATAGGATAAAGGAAACCTGATGACAGAAAATTTCTGATGGGTGAAAATCACAATCACTGAATGATGGCTGTTGGAAGGAACCTCTGAAGATCAGCTAGTTAACTCCCCTTCTAGACCAGGATCACCTGGAATAAATCCCACAGGAGCACCTTCAGGCAGGTTTGGAATGCCTCCAGAGAAGGAGACTTCTCAACCTCTCTGAGCAGCTGCACCCAGTGCTCTGCCACTCTCAAAGTGAAACTTTTTTTCCTTATGTTTACATAGAACTTCCTATATTCCAGTTCATATCTTTGTAGGGCACATTCCAGTCCCTTCAACATTTTAGTGGCTCAAGTGTCTCAAAGGTGCACAAGGCCTGCTGGGATTTATGGGTTGACATATGCCAAACTACAGCAAGCAAAAAAAAAAAAAAAAAAAAAAAAAGAAGTATAGCCTGGACACCTGGACTTCCAAAAGGAAAGTGTGCTTATACAGTGACATACTTACAGGAACTCCTGCTATGTAATTACATTTAGATATCTGTCCCCTTTCTCAGCTGTTTCAGAGCAGAGAATGAGTAAGCTCTGGGTCAGGTATTAAGAAGGGGACTTAAAAGGAAACCCAGCTTTTAGCATTTGGAAATTTTCTTTCATTCCTGTTCATGTACACTGTGGAGAGAGAGAGCACTCTGAACCTGTGCTGTTAACTGGTTAGTGACCTTCAGCAATTTACAGAAGCTATTTCCTCACCTATGGGATGAAGATAATCATACTTCTAAGTCTATTTGAAGAGGAAAAAAAATTACATCAGGGATAGATACTGTTGAACTTCTACTTTAGTGCAGAGAGCAACCCTGTAATATGGCAGAAAACTTTCTCAGTGGAGCAAAGCAGATCTTTAAAAATATGTTATTTATTTAAAAACCTATATATCAAGACAACAGGGAAAAATTAGAATGCTGTTAACTTTGCCTTTTGCTCTTTTTTCCACCGCCTTTCCCCTGGTGTTTACTTTTCAACATGGTGTTGAAGTGGGTTTTGGTTTTGTCTATAATCAGTTCAACCTCCAAGTTCTCCAGTGCTTCAGCTGAAATCACTGCAGAGGGCTCTGTTTGTTCCAAAACAACTGGAAGTTTTGCTTTAAAGTCAGTGGAATGTGTTGGCTCCTCTAACATCCTGGGAAAGCTTATTTGAAAAAAAAAGAAAAAATCTTTAATTTCAGCCAAATTTGAGATGACGGCACCGGCAGTGAAGTTAGACAAGATGCCGATAGAAAGCAGACAGTTCCGTGTTGAAGCTGATGGTCTCCTCTTATGCAAAGTGCCATAGAGGAGACTTCATAGCAAAGGAATGCTTCCCAGATTCATGTCTGAGGCATCTGCTAATCACTCAACAGGTGGTGTCTGTACCAAATTTGAGAGGGGCCATCTATTCCAGTCCCATCATCAGCCTGGCAGTAGTTGTGTTTAGTTAAAACCCAAGCTTCTGAAGCCAAGATGTTTCATGACAATCTTATCTGGCATTTCATCTGAGGTCCCAAGGCTTTGAAAAGGACTTGGAAGTATGAACCCCAAAAACTAAAAAAAACAACAAACCCCAAAAAACCCCAAACAAAAACCACCACAAGAAAGTAAGAAAAATCCCAAGCATTGCTTTGGTTCTCCTTTGAATGACATGTTTATTAAGGTACTCTTTGAACTTCAAAGGAATCCAAAGGATTATTGTTGTCACTTGAGGCAGTCTGGTTGGGAATCTGTGTGTATGTATGTGTCATCCCATTGAAAAGCAATTATTTCTTTTCTCTTCTCTTGACTATCCTTTGTGTTTGGGTTAAAGCCATCCTACCCTGCCAAGGATGATAGATGTTTATAGGATATCCACTGGGATGTATGCCTCCACATGCCAGTAGCAGGAATGGTCACTTCCAGCATGGCAAACCCTGTCTTCTAATCTTTGCTCCAATTAGGTCTGGTGTTGAGCATCTGTTTCATTTGGGCTGCAGCTTGTTCATGTTAAGTGATGACTGACAATTGTCTGTAATGAGAGTTACTCTTCTGCTCTTTATCCACTTCAAACTAGCCCTTGAGGTGGCGTAGTCAGCTCCTGGAAGGTCATCCCAGCCTAACAATGTCAGGTGCTGTGGCAAGTCACGGAAAACCCATTGTAATTTTCCTCCAAATAGTTAGACTTCTTTTGGTTAGCCAGCAGTAGGGAGCCAGCTTCCCTGGAGATAGCACTGTTGAATTTATTCTCTCAGACAATACTCCTGGGAAAAGCTTGCGGAACAGTGTTCTTAAGAAGGTGACAAACGGTGCCCTGTTTGGGGATGTCAGGATGGAATCCTACATACGATCAGAATGGCTTTGGGGGCACTGCCCCTCTGCCAAACTGCTGTGTGCAATAGATGTACTTCAATGAGATGTCCTCATAGCAGCTTTGGCAGGACCAAAGCATGCCCCAAATTACACATACAGCTAGTGACGCTTCACCATCTGCCTTGCCTGAACTAGAGATACCAAGAAAGCCAACAGTATCCTGGGGAGTATTAGAAAGGATGCGGTTAGAGGGTGGATTGAGGTTCTCCTCTGCTCTGATGAGGACACATCTGGATTATTGTGTCCAGTTGTGGGCCCTCAGTTCAAGAAAGACCTCAGGGAACTGCTTGATAGTGTCAGCGCAGAGCCACCAAGCCGCTGCAGGCAGTGGAAATCCCCCTGTGAGGACAAGCTGAGGGATCTGGGGCTTGGAGCAGAGGAGATTGCACAAGTGAGCAGAGGCTGTCCCTGTCCCTTCCTGACCTCCAGCCTTCAGATATTTATAGACATTGATTAAATCCCCTCCCAGCCTTCTCCTCTCAAGACTAAACATGCCCAGGGCTCTCAGCCTTTCCTCATCATGCAGTGCTCCAGTCCCCTCAGAATCCTTGTAGCCCTCCTTTGGACTCTCCAGTAGATCCCTGTCCCTCTTGAACTGGGGAGTCCATAACTGGATGCAATATTCCAGGTGGGACCTCACTATGTCAGAGTAGAGGGGGAGGAGAATCTGCCTTGAGGTTATCACCTGTCTGTTGATATTAACATCAGGAAAGTTTGGAAAAAGAATTAATGGGTATGCTTCTGCTCCCTGGTTTGACTAATGCTGCAGGTTATGAAGTGCTAAGTGGAGCATCTGTAGAGAGGTAGGCTATGCAGAAAAGAAGCAAGTTTATGGAGTATATAGGTAGACCTCTTCACCCTTCATGGTGATGTGTCACTCCTTTCTAAATTAGTATATATTATATCTTGCTGATCATTGGCAAGTGCCAGAAACATGCCTTGTTTGGCAAATAGGAAAGAGAGAATATTTCAGTGTACCAGGATTTGTACTTTGAGGGAACTGTTGGGATGTTTGTCTTCTGAAAAGATCAATCATTCTCTTGAGGGAAAATGAGATTCCTGCAACCACCTCCCAGCATCTCTCTGATGTATGTAAGCAGACCTGTCTGACCTGTCTGTAGGAAGCCAAGCAGAAATTCTTACAGTAGCACAGAAGCAAACATCCTTTTTGTTTAGAAATACTGTGTACACACCACATGTGAGCAGAGAGTTGCAGAATGGTTTGGGTTGGAAGGGACTGTAAAGATCATCTGCTTGTGGCAGGGAACACCCAAGTCCCTGCCCCACCTGGCCTGTTAAAAAATCAGATGGATGCTGGAGGCTTACTATAGATGATAGGAGGCTAAATGCCAACACTCCTCCTCTTGCAGCTGCAGTGCCTAGCCTTACCTCAGTAGTCACGGCCATTCAGGCTGTATCCCACTCGTGGATGGCTGCTCTGGATGCCTGGGACATGTTTTTCATGATTGCACTGAGGGAGAAGGATAAGCCTCAGTTTGCTTTTACCTGGCGGGGGATTGGTTCACCAATGACTCTTCCCAGAGAAAGGGATCACAGTGGCACTACAAGGCAGCAGCCTTGGAGATCAGCACTGGCAGGACTGTCACTGAAGAGGGTGAAGGCAGTGCACAAGTGGGTGAACTGCGGACCCTCATGCTGGCTGTAGAAAATGGTGCCATCTACACAGACTCTTATGCCACCTTTAAAGTGGCTACAGAGTGGATGTGCCAGTGGGAAACAAATCAGTGGGAAATTGGCACCACCAAAGTCTGGCGAGCTGGAGACTGGCATAGACGATTGGAAATAAGCTGGTCAAGACCCATCAAAGTGGGATGGGTCAAAGGACATTCAAAGAAAGAAACTGCTTCTGCAAAATGAAACCAGCACCTTGACACCTAGGCACGTATCCATGTTGTGAGCAGTGGGGAGAAAGATTGGGAGAGATTAGCTGAATGGCTACATCTTAGGAGGGGCCACTCAGGCAAAGATGATCTCTACTATGAGTGCAGGTCTTGTGGATGGCCAGTCTCCCTATCAACATGTGAGACCGTCATTTTGGCCTGTCCACAATGCCAGGTAAGACTGAAGGCAAACCACCCAAACCTTGCACCGACTCAACATATCCATCAGGACGAAAATCTGTGGAGCACCTGGCAAGAGGATTATGTGGGACCCCTTAAGCCATCACATGGGAAGAAATATATACTGGTTGGTGTAGAAGTAATCTCTGGCTTAATCATGGCCACTGCCACCAGTACTGCCTCAAGAGCTCAAACAATTGAGACTCTAAAACACTAGTTCGGCATCCTGCCAATGCCTGAGTGCATCCAGAGCAATAATAGATCGCATTTCACCACAACCTCAGTACAAGATTGGGCACACAGTGAAGGGGTGAACTGGGTGTTCCATACCCCATATTACCCCCAGGCAAATGGCATTGTTGAGAGGACCAATGGTCTAATCAAAAAACATATGAATGTCTCTAAAGGTGGCTGGGACTCGCGTTTGGCCCAGGCAGTGTTCATGGCCAATAGTCGTTGAGGAAGCTATGGGAGCCCCAAGATTAAGGCCTTCTGCCCAGCTGAGCCAATAGTGGATGCTGACCATGTGCCAAGAGGGACAAAGGATAAATCCTTGTCCCAAATTCAAGTGGGCCAACCTGTACTGGTCAAACTGCCCAACACTGGGGTTATGCCCATGATGTTGGCTAAGCCTAGGGGCTCATATGCCTGGGAAGCCCTAGATAATAAAGGGAAGACCCATCACATCAGTGCACGGTGGATCATCCCCAACTATTAACTGTCAGAGTAGAACATATGCCATACCTTATTGGACTACTAGGGACTACCCATCACCCTAGAGTCCTACACAAATCTGTCCATTGCCACCGGGGTGGACTGTGGCAGGGAACACCCAAGTCCCTGCCCCACTGGAGGTTTGAATGGGGTGCAAACTGTGGCAGGGCATACCCAAGTCCACTGCCTCACTGGAGGTGTGAATGGGGCAGGAAACCGTCTTCCTCCCCCCCCACCTCTGTCACCAGAGGTTTGGAATGTGGAGTAAAATAGGCTTAAAGTACCTTCTCCCACTCCCAGTGGGCTTGAACAGGGAAGTAAAAAATCACCCCAGTATATATATGGCAACTGGACATATTGGAGTCGGACCTGAACAGGACCTGAACTGGGACCTGGACTGGGACCTGGACTCGGACCCTGAGTCGATCCTTGTGTGGACCTGGAGACAGACCTTGCATGAACCTTGCAGGGACTTTGAGCCGGACCTGCTGCAGGGACCTGCCTCAGCAATAAACTGTCGCTGTTTGCAGGAACATTGCGGAGCACCTCAGCTTTCCCCTGTGGTCGTGGCTTTGTGAAAGCCATGCCTACAGTGATTTTGGACTTTGGCAGGCACTGGACTCCTTGTGATGCTGATCCACTGCTGGACTCCGGACACCGCTGCGAAAGCGACTGTCCTCTGTTTGTAAGTAGGGCAAAGCTGTTTTATGCCCACACCTTTCCGTGTCCTGATTTTTCCTAAATTACCTGAAAAGGCATCCTTGTGAAGATTTTTCCCAAACGAGTTAGGACCCAAACTCAAACTAATTGATACATAGATTGTGGGTGGGGCTTTTGAAAATTATAAAAGCTACATAATTCATAATTCCTGCCTCTTCAATTGCCCACAATCAATTCACTACTTCCAGCCTGACTGCACTAAGCAGGGACACCTCCCATCAGCCCAGGCAGCTCAAGGCCTCATCCAACCTGTCCTGAACACCTCTAGCAAAGGGGACATCCACAACCTCCCTGGGCAACCTGTGCCAGTGTCTCACCACCCTCACTCTAAAGAATTTCTTCTAATCTCCAGTCTAAATCTGCCTTTTTCCAGCTTCAGTCCATTCCCTCTCATCCTATCACTTCAAGCTCTTGTAAAAAGTCCCTCTCCAGCTTTCTTGTAGGCCCTCTTCAGGTACTGGAAGGATGCTCTAAGGTCTTCCCAGAGTCTTCTCTTCTCCAGGCTGAGCAGCCCCAGCTCTTACAGCCTATCCCCATAGGGCAGGTGCTCCAGATCTTTGATCATCTCTGTAGCCCTCCTCTGGAACTGTCCCAACAATTCAATGTCTTTTGTGTGCTGGTGGCCCCAAAACTGGATACAATACTCCAGGTGGGGTCTCACCAGAGCAGAGCAGAAAGGTAGAATCACTTTCCTTGTCCTGCTGCTTGCACTTTTGATGCAGCCCAGCACATGACTGATTTCTGAGTTGCAAGCTCACATGGTTGGCTCATGTTGTTTTTCATCAATTGACACAGCCAAGTCCATATCCTCGTGACTGCTCTGAAGTCACTCATTGCCCAACCTCTATTGTGCTGCAATGTACATACATTGTGCTTTTTCCATAATTCTTTTGGGGGCAGAGGGGCTTGCATCAAGTTTTGTGTTGCATTTAGGATGTGCTGACTGGGTGAGATGCTGAAGAAAGGCTGAATCATTACAAGTGGCTGCAGCAAGTCAGCATTACACCTGCCTTGTCCTGTGTTTTCATTTGAGTGGGTTGCTGATCACAAGGCACTGCCTTCTGGCTCCCCAATAAAGCTGTGGAATGCTCTCTGATTTTGTTGTGCATTAAGCAGGCAGGTTGTTTTATGAATCACTGCTCACTTCTTGTTTGTTTTCTTGACAAAATATAAGTTCCAATACAAACTCGTGAAACACTCTGCTGATACAGAATGGTTTGTGTTGGAAGGAACATTCAAGATCATCCAGTTCAAGCTCTCCTGCTGTGGGCAGGGACACCTTCCACTAGCCCAGGTAGCTCAAGGCCTTATTCTGCCCGGCCTTGGACACTTCCAGGGAGAAGGCATCCACAACCACTCTCATTGTAAATAATCTTTTCCTAATATGCAGTCTAAATCCCCCTTCTTTCAGTTTAAATCCTTGTCCTATCACTACAAGGCCTTGTAAAAACCCACTCCCCAGGTCTTGTAGACCCTTTTGAGGTACTGAAGCCAAAGATGTCTTATTTGTGGACATCATGTGGACTCCTTTTAATGAGCTGAAGAATGATTTCCTTTGAAGTCTCTGGATTTTTATAACCTTTAAGAATTAAGACAAAATAAACCAAAATGAAAACCCAGTTTTCATACAAGAAAAATAACTCATGCTTGCTTTGCAAATTAATAAGAAAAAACAGAGGAATGCACTGCTGACCACAGTGGGAAAGAGAGTCTTTTGCTCTGTTTTGCTACTGTAAAAGTCTTGGGGCTGGAACATTCTTAGGCTGACACAGTAGAGTTGCTCTGAGTTCTCCTTTACTGCCTACAGCAGTCCCACATGGCTGGGTGCAGAGTAAGTACTGGCTGTGGAGTTGAAACATGAATATGAAGCATGCTAATGCTAGTATCAATTAGCCAGTGACCCAGAAATTCTTGGAAGAATGATTTTTCAGCTAGATCTTGTCTCCAGGGCTTGTAACCCTAACAGTAGCTCCTTGTAGACTCCTATGTTGAAAGCTGGAACAACTGGGAGTGAGCCAGGGGGAGACAAGGGAAGGGACAGAGCTGAAATGCTGCTCCAGAGATGAACAAATCATTCAGGCAAAGAAATAATCAAAGATCTTGGATGAGTAACATAACATTTCAATTCTAGGTGTGCCTAGGTTTATACTGGGCCAAGGTGTCACCCAGACAGATGTACTAGCAGTTGGCTTTCCATAGTAAGTGTTGAATTTTGGAAAATAGCTCATCGACATCTGGGCATTTAACTAGGCCTCCAATTCTTGATGACTTTCCAGGTCATGCAGCCACCATTTGCATCTTCTGACCTCCCAGCCTCTTCCATTCTTTCCAGGTCTTGTGAAGAGCATTAAACTTGCAGATGCAGTTGTTGTATGATAAAGTATTGATTTCCTAAAGAACCCTTTAATATCTTTCATAGTTAGCATTTACAAGGCATCAGGAATTAACCCTGTACAGCCTTACAAATTAATTACAAGGCCATTTTATTTCTAAAATAGATAATTGGTACCCAGTTGCTGGAACAGCTGAGTCTTGCATCTAACTTTGAATACCACTGTGTGAAATGTCTAGATAACACTGCTGCAAAAGCAGAGTTACAAAAGAAAGGGTTTTTTTTCCTTTTCAAACTGCATTTGATAATCTACTTTCTCTACCCATTTCTTTCAGCTGCTTGCCTTTGCCTTCTCATGTGTGTTGTAATTTTTTTTTCTCCCCTATAATTTGTGTTTTTTGCAGCAGCAGCTCTTTGTGAGGGTAGCTCTGGTCAGCCTGAGGAACAAGAGGAAATAAAGCATTTGTTGCTCAATTAGATGTTTTTCATTTAGGCAGTATAAATGTTTGAGAGATGCTATGGCTCAGTTTTAGTCTCTCACAGGAGTTAACTACCTGGTGGATACCCCTGAATCATCAGCTTTCCCATCCTGAGTGTGTTGTTACAGATGAGCTCTTCACAAAATGAGTTTGGTGCTGGAATGGTTGCTCTTAAATCACAGAATGTTGGGTCTTGGAAGGGAACTCAAAAGATCATCAAGTCCAACCCTCCTGCCCAAAGCAGGATCACGTAGGACAGGTCTTGAATGTCTCTAGAGAAGGAGCCTCCACAACCTCTCTGGGCAGCCTGCTCCAGGGCTCCCGCAGACTTACAGTACAGAAATTCCACACCCCCACACCTCCCCCATGTTGAGGTGGAACTTCCTGTGTTCCAGTTTGTATCTATTGCTCCTTGTCCTATCACAGGACACCATTGAAAAGAGATTGAACTCTTCCTCTTGACACCCACTCTTCAGATATCATAACCATTAATAAGATTCCCTCTCAGTCTTCTCATTTCCATACTGAACAGTCGCAGGTCTCTCAGCCTTTCTGAGATTCTGGCATAGTTTGCTGCTGCATTGCTGTTTTAACCTGAATGGTCTTCAAGTCTTGTTAGTTTAGGCTTTGAGTTCTCTCATGACCTGTTTCTCACTCTGCCTGTACCTGCCCGACTTCACGCTGCTTGTTCCCTGCTTCCCTATCAAATGTTGGTGAGACACAGCAAAGAGATGCTTATATGCTTTGTCCTTCTCCAGGGAATGTTCATAGACTCTGTTTGGACTCCACACAGAACTTGCTTCTGGGCTATTTGTTCTAAAATAGAGCCAAAGAGAAGCAGTAATGCCCCATTCTTGCATGATAGATTTGAATCTTCCCCTAGGAGGGGAGAAGTTTTTTAGGGTCCTGCTTAGGAGACTTCACTTACGTTAAACAGGATTGAGCTCCTTGCCCTAAAGTAGCACAAGTGAAGACTACGTAAATCAGTGGTCTTAATGGTCTTCTCCAACCACAATGATTCCAAGATTCTATGATAACAGTGACGGAGAGAGGAACAAAGCTTGAAGGAGGTTTGCTTTACTAAAAGAGTGGTCAGGCATTGGAACAGGTTGCTGTAAAGGGTTAAGCCCACCTGTGACCCCCTACCTATTCCCCAGGGGTGGTTTGGCCCGTTCCTCCCAGGTGGCATGGTTGAACACTCCCACTTCCTGCCCTGATTTGGACTATAAGGGTGGAACTCAGCCCCCCTCACTCTCTCTCTTGCACCCTCTGCCCCTTCTCTCTGCCACTGCGACCCCCTGCCGCTCCCCGCTGCTCTTCCACGTGCTCTGCAACAAGCCGTGTGGAGACCGAGAACTGCTTAGCTGCGTTTTGCAACCTGCTTCTGTTCTTCAGCACCACCAGCTGCGGGACCGTGACTTTGCTTTTCGGACTAAAACCCTGCCGCGGCAGTATCTCTTCTCCCTCATCCCCTCCTGCCGGGCTTTCTGTATCCCTCTCCCCCGCTTCCTGTAAGAAGCAGAAAACCCCTTTCTCCCTGTATTTCATTGTTTAAAGGCATTATACCCCATTCTCACTTCCAAACTGCTTTGAGTTCTCTTTTGGGCATTTAGCTCGGGGTAGCTGGGTATAAACCAACACAGTTGCCCAGGGAGATGGTGGACTCTCTGTCCCTGGAGGTGTTCAAGAAACATGGACATGGCACTTTGGGATGTGGTTTAATGGTTGTAGTGGTCTTAGCTTGACCAGTTGATTGGAGTCAATGATCTTGGAGATCTCTTCCAACTTAAAGTGTTCTATGATTCTGTGATTCCATGCACTTCTTGAGCTAATTCAGTTGTGAAGGTGGAGAAAGAGGACTTGGTCTTTTTAATTTATTAGTAATGGGTTGAGTTTGACTTGTATCAAAAGCAGGCCGGTGAATAATGTCAGGAAAGAGAAGTTAAATGAGTTAACTCATGAAAGATGACTATAAGAATGGGAAATATTTGGCAGATGGGAAATGTGGCCATCCAGCAGCACAAAAACCTCCCAAAGGAAGTCCAGGAAGGGCTGGGAGTGCATGCTCTGCTTTGCTGTCTTGGTTTTTAATTTCTGTCCCATGCACATGGATATGATTATTTTCTTAGGTGTACCAAATAGGATTTGGCTCCCTGACACCCAGAAGGGGAAATCCTACATATGCCATGGTGCTCAACTGGTGCAATAAAAGGAAATATCAGTTCATTGATGTTTTAGATGTTGGACAGTGTGGCCTCTTGAATCAGCTCCTTTCCATTGGCTCGGCTGCAAGCAGCTGTTGGCACTGTAAGCAATGTACTGATTGGGGGTACAAGGAAGAGAAATTGACATTAAACTTCAACTGATAACTTGCAAAATACAAAATATAAATTGCAAATATTGATTTCCAGGAAGCATCAGGCTGATAGCTGCCATAAAACCAAAGGCCTGTTGACATTTTCATCAATAACTAGTTCATATCAATGTCTCAGGGTCTCCAGTTCCAGACTATGCTCAGATTCATTTTGCACAGATTCACTTGAATTTTTGTCTTCCAGAATCAATTTTCCCAAAGAGATTTTAACAGAGCATCTTCAGGAGAAGCTGAGGAATCTCCTTCATTTAAAGGAGATTGCTTGATTTTTTAGGAACACATGGATCATAGAATGTCAAGGGCTGGAAGGGACCTCAAAAGATCACAGAATCACAGGATTTTAAGGGTTGGAAGGGACCCAAGGAGACCATTGAGTCCAACATCCCTCCTAGGGCAGGAGCATACAATCTAGCACAGATCACAGAGGAACACATCCAGAGAGGCCTTGGAAGTCTCAAGAGTAGACTCCACAACCTCTCTGGGGAGCCTGTTCCAGTGCTCTGAGACCCTTACAGTAAAGAAGTTCCCCCCTCTGTTGAGGCGGAACCTCTTTTGCTGCAACTTACACCCATATCTCCTTGTCCTATCACAGGGAGCAAGTGAGAAGAGCCTGTCCTCTGCCTCCCGCCTCCTGCCCAGCCCTCAGATATTTATAAACATTTATCAAATCCCCTCTCAGTCTTCTCTTTTCCAGACTAAAAAGTCTCAGGTCCCTCAGCCTCTCCTCATAATGTGTGCCCTTCAGTTCCCTAAACATCCTCATAGCCCTCCACTGGACCCTCTCCTGCAGATCCCTGTCCCTCTTAAATGGAGGAGCCCAAAACTGAATGCAGTATTCAAGATGGGGTCTCACCAGGGCAGAATAAAGGGGGAGGAGAACCTCTTGGACACACTCTTCTTAATACACCCCAGGATCCCATTGGCCTTCTTGGCCACAGGAGCACATTGCTGTCCCATGGATGTTATCCACCAGCATTCCCAGCTCCCTCTCCACAGGGCTGCTCTCCAGCAGATCACCTCCCAACCATTATTGCTGCACTTTATTCTTCCTCCCCAGGTGCAGGACTCTGCACTTGTCCTTGTTGAACCTCATTTGGTTCCTCTGTGCCCAGCTCTCAGTCTGTTCAGGTCTCGCTGGATGGCCACACAGCCTTCAGCTGGATCAACCAAGCCTCCCAGTTTTGTGTCATCAGCAAACTTGCTCAGCAGATCCCTGGGGGATGCCACTGGTTACAGCTCTCCAATTGGACATGGCACCATTGATCACCACTCTCTGAATCCACTTCACTACCTGCTCTTCCATCCCACACTCTCTGAGCTTGCTCACTAGGATGTCATGGGAGATGGTGTCAAGATGGTGCCTTGCTAAAGTCAAAGTAGACTACATCCACTGCTCTCCCTGAATCTACCCATTCAGTTATGTCCCCTTAGAATGCTACCAGGTTAGTCAAACACGACTTGCTCTTGACAAATCCATGCTGACTGCTCCTGATAACCTTCTTCTCTCCCAAGTGCCTTGGGATGTCCTCCAGAAAGAGCCCCTCCATCATTTTTCCAGGGATGGAGGCAAGGCTGACTGGTTGATAGTTCCCTGGAAGTTCCTTCTTGCACTTTTTGAAGACTGCAGTGACACTGGCTCTCCTCCAGTCCTCAGGCACCTCTCCTGTCTGCCATGATTTAGCAAAAATGATGGAGAGTGTAAAAATGATCACATCAGGCAGCTCTCTCAGCACCCTTGGGTGCCTCTCTTCAGGGCCCATGGACTTATGAGCATTTAATTTTCGTAACTGATCCCTAACCCAGTCGGCGTAGACGAGTGAGGAGCATTCTAGTCCAACTTCCCTGCCAGAGCAGGATCACCTAGAGCAGATCACACTGAAATGTTCTTGAATATCTCCAGAGAGGGAGACTCCATAACTCCCGTGGGTAGCCTGTGCCAGAGTTCTGTCACCCTCAGAGGGAAAAAATTCCTCCTCATGTTTAAATGAAACTTCCTATGCCTCAGCTTCCACCCATTGCCCCTTGTCCTGAGATCATTTCAGTTGGAGAAAAGCTTTGTGTCACCCCTCATATCTACTGACCAAGGCAGAAAATGAACAAACTCCACTGCCTCTTACACTGATTTTTTAAAAACTGTTTAGCTGCAGCAGTTGTGGAAGGGGAAGCACAAATGTGTGCTGCCCTGCATGGCTAGGCAGAAGTTTGCTGTCAGAGCTGGCTTGTACTGTGCCATTTTATCCGTGGGTTAGCTCAGGTTTCATAAAGTTATGTGCTATCTGCTAGTAGTCCAAGAAGGGGAAGATGTGCCACCTCTTTCTCCTGGTTTGGTCTGTGAGTGGTGCTTGTGGATAGATACAACAGACTCACTCCATTCACCACCACTCTTTGGGCCCAGCTGTCCAGCCAGTCTTTCACCTAGCAAAGTGTGTGCACATCCAAGCCACGAGCAGTCAGTTCCTCCAGGAGGAGTGTCCTCGTTTCAGGCCATGAGCTTCTCAGGACCGAAGGACAGAAAGTACTCTTGCCTCTTCTGAAGAGTAAGAATGAAGATAGTGCACAGTGATTGGAAGTTTAGAAGCAGGTTCTATTTACTAGTGCGTATATGCAAAAGGCAATCATGTAGAATGAATACATCCACAAGCTAAGCCAAGACTATGGGACTAAAACCATCTAGAATTCCTCCACCCCTTCCTCCCTCAGCAGGCCTGAGAGTAGGCCACAACTGCCCTCCCCAGCTTAGGCCTACAAGGCCTCAGCAGGCTGCGTGATGCAGCTCGAGATTCCCTGCCAGCCAGAGGCCTTCTCCCACGCACAGAGCATGAGGTGAGTAGAGGCATCGCTCTGCCTGGAGAGAGAAGTGAAGGGAGGAAAGGCAGGGAGGAGAAGAGAGGGATATACTGTGTACAGTTGTGGGGGCCCCCACCACAGGAAGGGCATGGAACTGTTGGAGTGAGTCCAGAAGAGGCCACAAAGATGCTCAGAGGGCTGCAGCGGCTCTGCTATGAGGACATGTTGGGAGAGTTGGGGCTCTTCAACCTGGAAAAGGGAAGGCTTCCAGGAGACCTTGGAGTGGCCTTCCAGTATCTGAAGGGACCTACAGGAAGGCTGGGGAGGGACTATTGTAATGACAGGATGAGGCTCTTGTAATGACAGGATGAAGGGTAATGGGTTTAAACTGGCAAAGAGGAGATTTAAACTGGATGTTAGGAAGATGTTCTTTAGAGTGAGGGTGGTGAGACACTGGCGCAGGTTTTGAGGGAGGTTGTGGATGCTCCCTCCCTGGAGGTGTTCAAGGCCAGGTTGAATGAGGCCCTGAGCAGCCTATTCTAGTCAGAAGTGTCCCTGCCTATGGTAGGGGGTTGGAACTAGACGATCTTTCAGGTCTTTTCTAACCTAGCCCATTCTGTGATCCTATATTAGCCAGGCACTGCCTTATAAGCTGTAATACCAGAATGCAGAATAGAATCACAATGTTGCAACATTCTGGGATGACCAGGTCCATCCCCTGGGATGGGACTTCATCTCTGTGGTCTTCTTAAGGGAACCTGGGACTCCTCAAACTACTCCAAGGATGCTGTGGGAAACTGCCTACCAGATAGGTAACGTCAACAGCCCTTCCCTCATCCACCAGGCAGGTCACATTGTCACAGGTGCCTAGACTGGTTAAGCAAGACTTCCTTTCATAAACCTGTGCTGACTGGGCACAGTCATCTTGTGTCTCATATGTGATGTCACTCAGGATAATCTGCTCCATAACTTTCCCAGGCACTGAGGTCAGGCTGACAGGCCTGTAGTTTCCTGGATCCTCCTTCTGACCTTTCTTATAGATGGGCACCACTTTTGCTAACCTCCAGTCCACTGGGACCTCACCAGTTAGCCAGGACTGGTAAGCAGCTTAGCTAGGACTTCTGCAAGCTCCTTCAGCACCCTTGGGTGGATCCCTCCAGTCCCATAGATTTCTGTGTGTCTAAATGGTATAGCAGGTCACTAACCATTTGTCCTTGGGACATGGAGACCTCATTCCTTTACCTTTCCCTGTCTTCCGCTCAGGGTGCTGGGTGCAGGGTGCTGGGTGCAGGGTGCTAAAGACTGAAGCAAAGAAAGCATTGAGTATTTCAGCCTTTTCCTCATCCTTCACCACTGTGTTTTTTCCCACATCCACTACAGGATGGAGATTCTCCTTAGCTCTCCTTCTGCTGTTGATATATTTATAGAAACATTTTTTTTGTTGCCTTTCATAGCTGTAGCCACATTAAGTTCAAGCTGGGCTTTGACCCTTCTAACTTTCTCCCTGCAGTGTCTCACCATTTCTTTAAAGTCCTTCTGAGTAGCCTGCCTCCTCTTCCAAAGGCCAAAAACACTCCTCTTGTTCCTGAGCTGCAGCCCTTCAGATATTTATAAGCATTGATAAGATCCCTGCTCAGCCTTCTCTTTTCCAGGCTGAGGAGCCCCACGTTCCAGATGCAGTATTAATCTGCATGCTCTTTGTTTTGCTGCAGCACAAACTTCTGCATCTAGTTTGCATCTCATCTACCTTGCTGTGCTTTGCTTGTGATGAGGAGTAGGCAAGTGGCACTTCTTGGGCAAAAGGCAGGAAGCAGCTGGTGTGAGGTGAGTGAGAACACCCTTATTTTGCTTCTGCGTTAAGGTTTTAGCAGGTATTGTTGCCAGGGTTAATCTTGCATTCCTACAGATTCCTTTTCATAAATCAGGCTGCTCCTCCCTCTGGGTACAGGTAAATTTCCTGGGGTGGTACCTTCATATTCCTGCATTAAGAGCTGGCGCTAGGATGGACACACATATACACACACATATTTGTCTGATCTGGGGTGTGGAAAGAGGGATTACTTTGATTTTCTGCTCAGGATTTCTTTCTTTTGAAAGGGCCTTTGTCTGGAAACACCAGAAAGTATGGTTGGTTGCCTTCATGGCCTGATGAGCAAAAACAAAACAGTGCTTCTGTTACCTGGAGACATTCAAGAAGGCAAATGCAATTAGTCAACAGATAATTAAGCTGTCCCTAACTGGAGTATTGGACACAAATCACTTTAGTCCACAAATGCCACAGAGCAGGAGAAGCCCTTTCTTGGAAATCTCATGCCAAGGAAGGGAAAGAAGGCAGAAACTCCTTGATTAATATTCCGTGTACCACATCCTCAGCAAACAGAAGCTACACGAGGCCTTTCCTTGCAGCACTTCTCCTGCCATAGGAGGTTATATTTCAACGCTTGTTCTCAACACTCCAGTCTTGCTAGAGCAAAAGTTTCACTCATGGGAACAACTTAGAGAGTTTTGCTGATTTAGTCTAGTAAGGCTACTCGTGAAGACTGTTCAGGACTCAAGCAATGCCCAGGAAGACTTGATTGCCACACTGCTCAGACTGCCCTAGTACGTGGTCTCAGTCCCAGGAGGCTGTTCTTCAAGATCCCCTCTACTGCACATGGTGCACCCATGCCATGCCCATTGGTTGAGTTGCTCAGCTGCAGAGGCAGTGATCTCAACATTTTCATCTGCTCAAGGAGCCCGTCACTGTCTGCATCAAGAAGCCCTATGGGTCCGTCAGGCTGCTGGCTCTGCGGCAAGGCACACTTCACTTAACCTTCAGGAACATTTATAATTAATGCTTAATTGATTTCCATAATGCAAGATCAACACATGGGCCTGGGCCTCTTCCTGTACATCTTTGCTCACTTGAGCAGACCTTAGTCACCTTATTTTGTCTTTTCTGTGAGGTTTAACCTCTAAGCAAGATTCTTGATGAACTTGCTGCTCATAAAAATATCCAAGTGTTCCTTAGCACAGATCAAGTGCTGGCCTTGGGCTCCTTAGTGTTTCTATTCCAGGAAGGGTGGCTTTTTTTTATCATAATGTTAGGAGTCTGTGTCTTTTCCAAGACTAAATTTTCTTGCTTGTCTGTGCCTCTCAGGGGAAAGGCCATATTCACTAGACTCCTTTTGCCAAATTCTGAACACTTGTGTCTGGCCCTGGAGAAGTGATCCCATAGAGAATCAGCTCTGATATTCTGGTATCAGTGTCTGTTCTGTACATCTACAGATTTAGCCGTGTTGTCACTGAGATTGGAATATTATCCCATTAAGCGTAGCTAGATTATCTCCATGAAAACATATCCCAAATCAAGCTCCCTGAAGCTCATGTGGGAGGTTCTTGATGAACCCAACTAGGGTTTCCTCAAAGCATGCACAATTAAAGGAGATTGATGGGTGAATTGTCAGCCATGCTCCTTCAGCTTCAGTTTTGGGACTCCCTGTCTGAAATCATATTGGAGTTTTGCTTCATTTCTGAGAGTGGAGATGGATACAGGAGGTGGAGGAATAGGTGGAGGAAGACATTGGTAAAGGTGAGAGGCACTATCTCAAAGCATGGTGAGGAAAAGAGGCTTATTGTTAGCAGTCAACATGGATTCACCAAGGACAAGTTGTGCTTGACCAATTTAATAACCTTTTTTTGGTAGTATAATTAGATGGACAGACAAAGTAGGGCAGTGGGTGTGGTCTAGCTCTATTTCATCAAGGCTTTGGACACTGTCTCCCATGGCATTCTCACAGCCAAGGTTAGTACGTGGGGATGGGATGATTGGGTGGTGAGATAGACTGGGAACTGTTGACAGACAGGGTTCAGAGAGTGGTGTCAGTGGGGCAGTCTAGTTGGAGGCCGGTTGCTGGCGTGTCCCCCAGGGGTTGGTTCTGGGTCCAGCCCTATTCAATATATTCGCCAATGATCTGGATCAAGGTACAAAATGTACCTTCAGCTGGTTTGATGCTCACAGAATCACAGAAACATTCTGTGTGGAAAAGACTCTCAGAATCATGAAGTCCAACCAAGAACCCTACTCTCCAAGGTGCACCCTAAACCATATCACCAAGCACCACATCCAAACAACTTTTGATGATGACACCAGACTGGGAGGAGCAGCTGTCATGCTAGAAGGCTGTGCTGCCATCCAATATGACCTAAACAGGCTGGAAAGCTGGACAGGGAGAAATTTAATGAAATGCAATAAGGGCAAGGGTAAAGACATGTCTGGGGAAGAACAGCCCCATGGGCCAGTACTGGTTGGGGGCAGATCTGTTGCAGAACAGCTTTGGGAAAAGAATCACAGAAACATTCAGACTGGAAAAGTCCCACAGGATCACCAAGTCCAACCCATATTCCTGCTCTACAAGGTGCACCCTAAACCATATGACAAATAATCACATACAAATGAATTTTTGGGTTTCAGCTATGCTTTTAATGCCAATTTAACATGCTCTCATAGTGCTTTGGATCTTCCACAGTCAGTGTGTCTTCCCCACTTTTGGTGCATATTTATGACTGTGAGTGTAGATTGTTTGACCAGGTTGATCAGGTCTGTTTTACAGAATAGTGAAATATTCCCTTAGACCTTATAAATAACTGTGAGGGTGTTTGAACACTGGAACAGGTTGCCCAGAAAGATTGTGAGATCTCTTTCCTTGGAGACACTAAAAGTGTGACTGAACACAGTCACAGATTCACAGATTGGATTGGAAGAGACCCTCAAAGGTCATCTTGTCCAACCCCCATGAAGGCATGGGGACACCTCCAGCTAGATCAAGCTGCCCAGTGCCACATAAAGTCTGATCTTGAATGTTTCCAGTTGTGGGCAAGTTGCTGTAGTTGGCCTTTCTTTGAGCATGGGTGTTTTTGCTAAATGATCTCCAGAGATGCCTTTCATCCTCAACCATGGTATTTTGCAGGTCACAGAGATCTTGTGTACTGTCTGCTGCTGTTAAATACTTGGACATTGATGACAGATAATAATGGATGCTGCTTCCTCAAGTTGGTAGAAAAGAAGCATCAATGAAGGGGAAAATTGTGCTGTTTTGATGTTTTCCAACATCAGTTAAATACATATTTCAGTGCAGGAGTGTTGTTCAAAAAGCACAATTTTGTATATATCACCTATGGCGGAAAATAAAAGCCTTCCCAAAAGAAACCTGCAGTCCAAATCCATCAGTCTTGAAAACTGGCACATCTATAAAGAAATTCCAAGTGAAACTACATAGTAAAGGGGGGAAAGGAGGCTACTGCAGCCAATTAACTACAGCATCTCGGTGATAAATCTTTTATCTCAAATTAGCAATGTGTGTATTGAGTGGATCAAGATGGGCATGCTCCTCTTATAGAAAACTTGTACATGTGAAAACTGTCACCTTAGATTAGAAGACAAATGGCATTCTGAGGCATTACATAAATAATGGAATCACATGGATACCTGATCTTGGTTATTTCTTAGTGAAGGGTAAGACATTCTGAACATCCTTTTATTCTAAATTGTAGAGCTCAAATTCTCCTGAACTGGCAGGAATTGTAAGGAAATGTTCAGCTGAATAGCTCTACATAACTCTGCTCTGGTGAGGCCACACATCGTGTGTTGTGTTCAGTTTGGGGCACCTCCTTACAAGAGGGATGTGGAGGTGCTGGAGCCAGTGCATAGGAGGAGCAAGGAAGCTGTGAAAGGCCTGGGGAATAAATCTGATGAGGAGTGACTGAGGGAGCTGGGGATGCTTAGTGTGGAAAAGAGGAGGCTGAGGGCAGACCTTATGACTGCCTACAGCTACCTGAAAGGAGGCTGTAGGGAGATTGGTGCTGGTCTCTTCTGACAGGTAAATAGTAACAGAGCAAGAGGGATTGGCCTCAAGCTGTGACTGGGGAGGTTTAGACTAAACATGAGGAAAAACTTTTCCCCAGCAGGAGTGGTCAGGCCTTGGAGGTGGTGGAATCACCAACCCTGGATGTGTTTAGAAGTCGTTTGGATTTGGTGCTTGGAGATATGGTTTAGGATGCACTTTGTAGAATTCAGATATGGGTTTGACTTGGTGATTCTGAGAGTCTTTTCCAACCAGAATAATTCTGTGATTCTGTGAAAGGTTTGAAGTGAATTCCTAGTATGTTTGAAATCAGTGGGAGTGGTGCCCCTGGCTTCAATAAAGCAAAGATTTTCAACAACAGTGCCTGGGAAGAGATGCCTCTGGCTTATGTTGGCTAAAGGAGATATCCAGTCACTCTCCAGAGAATAGAATTTGCGTCTCTGTGCTCATCAATTCATTAGTAAAGTCTGCTAAAGCAAACACAAGTTTAGTCTGCACTTCTTAGTCTGGATTACCTGCCTGATTTGGGCTTGGCCTTCAGGAAGATGCTTTGTGCTGTGAGTGGTAGAACTAAAAAAACTGGATTTTCTGGTTGTCTGCATCTTCCACATCATTACAAACTGCAGTGGCACCAGCTTGTGCAGCTTCACATCTCCTTGCTGCTGGGTGTGTAGTCTACCTGGAGCTTCACACACACAAACTAGGGAGGAAGCATGACTCTGCTGTTTGCTGATTGATTGCTGCCAAGCAATGTTTGCAAGTGGTGAGCTTGCTTTTCTCTCACGAGGCAGGTGCTGGTTCAGACCTTTCTCATCAATCCTCCTGATTTTCATGAAATCTAGAGGAACTTCCTCATCTTTGAAGTTTTTACCCCTCTAGCAAATCTGCTTGAAGCTGGACAGCAGATTTAGGAGGTGTTTGCAGAGTTGGGTAGAAAGCAGGAAGGCATCAGCTCTAGTTGGAAGTGAAGCAGGGGAATAGCACGCTGCTAGTGGCAGAAATAGTTTCCTATCCTCTTATGGAAAACACCAGGGAATTTAACAGGGATCAACTCATTCCACACAGATGTGGATACCAAATGTTGATAAAATGAGGTAGCCATTCCAGCCAAGTTATTTAATGAGAAAGAATAATTTTTTGTAGAAATCTAGGAGGGCTATTTTTTAAGGTATTAAAAAACAATGACATTCCTGAGCTTTGCAATTGGAATCATACTAAGCTTTGTTTGAATTAACTCTGTTTGAACAATTTTGTCATACCTACTTGGTATTCAGGTGTAAGTTCAGACTGTTTGGTCAGGAATGACAGAAGCTGAAAGCTGAAAACTGTAGACTTGTACCTGATGACAGCATATATTATTTCAGTCCCTATGTCTTTCTGGAATAAGATGAAACAGTGGTTAGTATCCAGCCTTTGGAAAGGATCATAGAATCACAGAACAGTTCACGTCAGAAGAGAGCTTAAACATCATCCAGGTTTAACACTTTCTGCAATACCTCCCACCAGCCCAGCTTGCCCAAGGCCTTATCCAGCCTGGCCTTGAATATTCCAAGGAGAGGACAACCTCTATGGACAACCTGTTTCAGTGTCTCACCACCCTCACTGTCAAAAATTTCTAACTAATATCTGCCCTCTTCCACCTTAAAGCTCCATTCAATTTCATCCTATCACTACAAGCCCTTGTGAAAAGTCCCTCCCTAGCTTTCTTGTAGGCCTCCTGCAGTACTTGAAGGCTTCTCTAAGGTCTCCCTGGAGCCTTCTTATCTGTAGGCTGAACTCTCACAGCCTATCCCCATAGAAGACACGCTCCAGCCCTTTCATCATCTTCATGGACCTTCTCTGAACACATTCCGACATCCCAACAGTTCAATGCCCTTTAGGAATTCTTTACCAAATATATGAGGGATTATCTGCAGGTACCCAGCATGTCCCGCTGCCAGAGATCGATGGGTCTGTATCTCGATTTCTCACCTAGACCTCTTTGCATGAAGGGAAGGTGAAGGTGTTTCATCCCAAAGATGATAGAGGTTGTTTATGGATGGTTTGCATAAAGGTCAGTCTGCCTAAGTGGAATTTTAATGTGAGGAAAAATCTGTGAGATTTAGGGCTGGAATTAAAACAGGATTTCTACTGAATGTCAAGATTCAAAACCAATTGAAATTATTTGCAGATCAGGTTTTAGACTCAGAAAAGCTTAACACAGACAGTGACAATCCAAGGAGTATGGGAAAGAGGGAGGGAGAGGGAGTTTTCTGTCTATATGTCAGTTGACATCCCTCTGGTGAAGGTTATGCATTGTGGAGGTTTGAACAGTTACATGCCCCCCCCTCCCCCCCCCCCC